>OZ024912.1:7502070-7776441 GCA_964017125.1 Flabesymbios commensalis
GTGATTCTTTTCTGCTGATAGCTAATGTTGCATACACTTGTAATTAAAATATGTCTACTTTTGCTAAGCATAAATATTTTTGTCAATTAAAGCTGGAATCGCTTCTTCTATCATATAACGTAATTGCCAAAAATACGGTAATGATCGAACGCCACAGTTGGTAATTCAATGTTTTGGGATATTTAATATTTTATTTATTATTTATTTATAGCTAATTACGTAGTGGTTAATTCCAACCCCGGATTTGACTACTTCACCACACCCCAGTACAACATTCTGGTGACGGCTAGTGACGGTGAGTACAGCGTGACAGAGACGTTAGTGGTTGACATCATCCCTTCTGAATACGCCCCCTTTTTCACGAACCTACCTGATGCGGTTCACGTCGCGGAGAACCTACCTGCGGGACACCTGGTGATGACGGTGGAAGCTGTGGATGTGAACGCGGGAGATGTGGTGAATTATGCTCTACTCTCCTTAGGTGTGCCTTTCGCCATAGACTCGTCAAGTGAGTATTAAATCCATCTTCCCTAACAAGTTATCTTACCCACGAGCCCGCAGGGCGATACCTTGCTCTATCGAGCCGAGCGTCCAGCTCTGTTAAATAGAGATTCTTTGAATCTTGCGCGCGCAGCTTCTCAAGACCGGCCAATCAGACAGCGCTTGACAGCTGCCTGAGAGCTGAATAAGAGGTCAATTCTTAGTGACCCTTAATTAAATCTGAAACATCCAATGAGGTTTGAATCTCAAATACACCCCCAAGCTGCCCACATAGACAGATAGATCCGGCCAGGCTCCTTTGGTAGCACTTGCGTTAGGCTAGCCAAGGGAAAATAGTCAAACCCAACGACAGCAAAACAGGTGGGAATTAGAATTCTGGTCTGGTACCAAAATTGAGATGGATGCTAGTTGACGTGCTATGCTGGCATGGATCCTATCATCCAGTTATTTTCAATATTTTTTACCCGCTTGAAGTTGTGGATCGCTAAAAAAAATACTTATATTTGCTAAACATGATACTTAAACCTTCCCATTTTTGGCAATCAACCAAATATTTCACACACAAAACCCGTAATTATCTGTTCCCACAGTGTGAACTATTGATAGAACCACTGGTCGTGCCAGCATATCGCCAATGCCACCAGGTACCCATCGCTTAAAGGGTGAAATAATTTAATAATTGCAAAAGAGACTTGGATGATCCATTACAATACGGATGTTCTACGTTATTACATTTGGGTATTATTTTTTATAAAATGTCACTTTGATTCACCTTGGAATTGTGTCAGCAGTTCGCACCTCAAGATGAATGAAAAGTGAAGACATACTGGGTGTTATTAACCCTTAACCCTTTGACCGCCAAATTATTCAATCAGAATTTTTACCCAGTTGAAGTTGTGTCTCGCTGACGCGATCCACAACTTCAAGTGAGTGAAAATTATTCAGATTTGACAAAATGGAGGTCAACTGTTTTGAAATATTGCTGATTGATGTCACATTTTATTTTTAACATGTTTTAAATGTGGTACTTAATATGCTAATAAAAAATTAAAACCCGAATATATGCGGCACCGGCGGTTACAGGGTTAAAGCGCTGAAATATTTTTATACAAACCAAAAAACGAAAGGGTTTTTACAACTTGAAAACATCATAAATGTCTTTGCTAGCTCTTTCCGCTTCATTTGAATACCTGTGTTATGGGTCTACAGCCGTAATAAATATTTTACTCTTTCAGTGCGGGGATCGACTTTAGATTCTGACGTCTATAGTCCATCCCCGCACTGAAAGGGTTAAGTTGTTAAGTGGATTACAGAGTCCGTATTCTCGTACAAGTTACGATATATCGTATGCTTCTGATTGGTCGAGATGGCCATCTCGACCAATCAGAAGACTACGATATATCGTAACTTGTAGGAGAATACGGGCCCAGTAGTGCTGCGACAACAACGTCATACTGCTGTATTTTTTTAATATAATGGTATTTTATAAAGCTTTTAAACAGAGTTGAATACTAGAAAAGGATGTTCTGTAGAGCATGTGAGTCCCAGGCAGCAGTGCACTACTACTAACCCAATGCAGGTTCAATGCTGGACCACCGTCGCCGGCGCTGGTCAACACTGGGCAGTGAATCATGCTGGCTGGGTGCCACGTGTCTCTACATTGTACTGCGTGAAAACGATATACCCACCCAATGCCAGTTCAATCATGAATGTTGGGCTAGCATCACAGACGATGGCGAAACAACGGTCCAGTACATGGTCGTTCCAGTGATAGAACAGCCAGCACGATACCCTGAACTGGATTGATGTTGGCCCACCGTCTGCAACGTCGTTGAAACAAGTACTATGCTGTCTTTAGCTAATATAGTCTGGAACATTGCTGGAACTGAGATTCCTTTCTACGTCACTATATTTATTGAGAGGTTTCCTAGTATTTTACTGGAATCAAATTAATAAGGGCGTCACAAGGGAATTTCTTTGCGGCAAGTGCATGCGGCAAAAACAGAGCTCCAACACTGATGGATACGCACGCATATGTCGGACACATGGAAACAACTCAGCACATTCATCTAATCTGGAAAAATGTGTGCGGCAACCGCATGCGGCAATCGAAAACATGGAATGGCAGCCTATATCAACATGTAAATACTCACCGTCTCTGACCTTGAGATTTATAGAGATCTTTTCAAAGTGTGAGGTCGTTGTAGCACAGCTTGTTGTCTGAGTACTGGACCGACGACACTAATATGTAACCCAATACTGAAGGTCAGACCTTCCCCCAGGCTTCCAATTGGTGTGTTTGGGTTATCTCTGGTTCCTTAGTAACGTTGATATTTTTTTTATTTACAATATTTTGCAACCATGATCAATATAGTACACTGTATCATATCAAAAAAAGCAAAGTTACAAAATCAACACATCATATCTAAAAAAAATTAAACAAAGTGTATTTCTCATGTCACTCGAGGAATATGTCAATGACACAAATCACACAATTTGTGTCTCACAACTTCAAGCGGATAAAAATTAGTCATATTAATTCTGTTTAATTTGGGACCAAACATGTGATGTTTAAGCACACGCTTCGTTATCAATACCAGTGATTTAATCGGTTAATAAAACAGATTATCAACGAATGTAATCGTTCTGAGTGGTTGAACCTTTCAGTGCGGGAACCGACTTTAGACGTCAGAATCTGACGTCTACAGACGTCAGATTCTGATGTCTAAAGTCGATCCCCACACTGAAAGAGTAAATATGTATAATGGTCGTAGACCCATGACATAGGTATTCAAATGAAGCGGAAAAAGCTAAATACGACATTTATGATAATTTCAAATTTGCTCACTTGGTTTATAAAAACTATATCAGCGCTTTGAAGGTTAAACGGTTAAACTTGACCAAACATGTCCTTTGACCACCTTTACAATCAGGTATATTTATCTATCTGCAGGCACTACATGACATAAATACTTGGTATGGTTGTCACGATGCCTCATGCCATTATTATGACACCACCATTCATTAGAGTCAACAGAATATTTACCCCTGGCACAAAACTACAAGCACCTTCTGACATTCTATCTGGTATCTCTTTCAATACTGGATCTACATTCTGGAATCAAAATACATGTATTTGGCATTTTTGTGGCATGTGAATG
The DNA here is from genome assembly GCA_964017125.1 of Flabesymbios commensalis. Classification (NCBI taxonomy): domain Eukaryota; kingdom Metazoa; phylum Annelida; class Polychaeta; order Terebellida; family Flabelligeridae; genus Flabesymbios; species Flabesymbios commensalis. Next base: position 7,505,733 of record OZ024912.1, read on the forward strand.
TTTTTTTTATTGTAATCTCGATTTATTTAAAACTGCTATTTTATAGTCCTACGTCTTTTTTTTTATTGTAATCTCGATGTATTTAAAACTGCTATTTTATAATCCTACGTCTGTATTAGCATAATATAGCAAATTCAATTTGTCCATGAACATTGGATATTAAAGCTAAAAATGAATATATTAAGCTATGGTACCCACAAGGTCGTCCACATTTGAAGATAAGTAAATAAATAGGTTTCTAGGAGGTTTTAAACACATATTTATCATACATTTGACTCGCTCAGCATTGTGGCATAATGGTGGGAACAATATTACAAATACACATGACACTCTTAGGCATTAAATCGCTGAAATATTTTTGTATAAACCATGGAGACCAAAGTTTTTTTTCAATTTGGAATCATCGTAAATGTGTTAGTTAGCTCTTTCCGCTTCATTTGAATACCTGTGTTAAATTCTAGGCCATTATAAATAGTTAAAGCTGCATAACTGTTTTGTTTATTCCGACCGAAATAACCTAAAATATTCAACACAATCATTCATATATTTGTAAAGGCTTTATAAATGGACAAAATCGATGTAAATGTAGCTGGATTAGATCACGACGCGATACACCATCAAGTTATATGGTGTGGTAAATCGGTCCGTCTGTGTACAATATGTACGTAATACTAATAGTGGTTAATTTGTTGGCCAATATAATGTTAAATTAGCCAACATCAAACCCCTTAATAACAAACACGAGACGTGGAGTCGCATTGGTCTAACACTGGGCCAGATCCGTAGACGATGTCCCCGAATTAGTTTGACATCGGATCAATGCCTGTGTTGGCTGCGATGCCAAAAATAGTCTGATATTTTCGAATAGCATAGTCATTATAGATCGTGTTTCTCTTGTCATTCAAAATTCACTTTGAATTCACTCATAGCATTGTCACTATATTTTAAAATGCCCGTGAGGTATCAAATAAAAGACTGCGCAAAAAAAAGATGATTCACATCACTGAATTTGATGTAATTCGGACTGCAATTTCCCACGGTTGGGGGAGAGCGTCTTAATGGCGGGCCAAAGGCTCAGATGCTAGCCCACACTTAAAAGCACCAACTAAAACAGGGTGACATTATCTATACCGGTACCGAAATTAAACATGACTTTATATGCAGATATGACTCATATCACACAAAGTAATAACTTCTAGATATGTCTAACTGACATGAGACAATACACTTTGTACTGTGAAATGTATCTAAGATCACTTAAAAAATAAGAATAATTTTAAAAGTCTTTCACTCTTTTTTCAATGATGACCGTTATCTGCCACTTGGTACTTTTAATGTCCTGGTTATACAGACAATGTGTCTTACTCCGCTGTGATCAGGTCTTTGTTTTGGTGGGGCAACAATATCAAAAAACAACAAACATAAATCCTTAATAACTCAGTAACCGGAGCAGTAAAATAACATAATAAAACACCATTCTCCATGGATTAATCTTTTGATTAAAATAAGCAAAACAGTTATGCAGCTCCTTCAGCGTAGGGATCGACATTTGACAAAGTCGATTCCCGCACTGAAAGGGTTAAATACCATTGTCCAATGCACCACATGGCATATTTTTTGTCTACGGCTATTAAAAAATATTAAATTCTTACAGTGCTTTATAAATGAGAAGTGAAGTATTGCAAATGACTAGTTAAGATACTTATACTGATACAACAGTACATGCATTTGATATTAACCTGTCAGAATAAACAGATAATAAATATTTAACATGTTTAACCCTTTGACTTCCAGGCCGGGGTGCATGCCAGGATCCAGATATACTGGTGTAGGAGTTCTATTTTTCGTCATTTGAAGCTGGAATTGCTAACGCAATTTCCAGCTTCAAATGACGAAAAATACATAAATGTAGTATATATTTGACGAAAATTTGTGTCATTTTATGGTTACGTTCATTGACAAATGACGACGGAAATTTCCGTCATGTATGGTAGTGAAAAGGTTAAGTGTTGTGTCAGCATGTTCAGCATGGCCGGAGCCATCAGTCATTATAGAGGTCTATTTGACAGGGTATAATGTAGCGCAATTCACCCACCTAGTTCACTGGTCTAACCCTTGTCTCAATTGTTTGTGAGTATTTTTTCATTCATTTGAAGCTGGAATTGCTAACGTAATTTCCAGATTTTAATAAATAAAAATATTTTTATTTATAAAAACAAATATCAAAGTTACTAATTTATAATACTTGAACATCTATCCTGAACTATTTTATATAAATTTCAATCGTGAAAATTGCTTGAAAATCTATATATAACTTTATAAAATAATAACAATTATAGTTTCAATCGAGTAATAATAAGAATTCGACACACATACATAAATTCGTTGTCTACTATATTATGGCAGTATGCAGAATCATGTTAACGTAACCCTTTCATTTTCATTCGTGACTTTGACTTATTAATTTATTGTACGTTTTAATATTGCTTGTCAAATGTTCACCCGATTTTCATGATTCTGTCATATAAGCATATAAAACCACTTCTGAAATCTCTGCAATAATTTGGTTTGAGATATATTTTCTATAAGTTAGTTATAACCAAACAGTTCCGAAATGCCTGCGTTGACCTTTTTTCCACATAGGCCTATTAACTACAGATTTATAGATAAATATTTAAAAAATAAATATTAAAAAAATATTAATCAACATTCCTTGCAACAAGAATACATAGCACCCCTGCTTGCACCCATGTAACTTTTCTCATATTCTTTCACCTAGGGGCCCTAGGGTAGTGATTAGCACCGCTGCCTTTCACGCCAGAGTTCGGGTCCCGGTCTCGGCGGTTTGAAAGAACCAAAAATGTTTCTTCACCATCCACTCCTAAAACTCAGTATTGTGGGGAGCCTCCATGAATCCTGTATCTGGAGGGCAGTGTCATCTCACTCATCCTCAGGAGGTTATCCTGACCCAATTTAGCCTGTATGTGCACGAAAGTGGCCTAAAGCCCGATTCATTTCATTTTTCTTTCACTTTGAATATGAATTGCTGTTGTAATATATCAAATGTAAGAAGGCCATTGTTTTTAAGGAATTTACGATTTTTCATTCGGTGATTTTTTTTCAAGAAATAGGCCTACCGTGTTTACATATACTGTAGATCTGGTAACATTCGCGAATTTCGTGAGGAGGACACATTCGCGAATTCAAGAACCTCGCGAAAATTATTATTATAATAGCGCTACCGAAGAAAAATGAAATTCGCGAATTCTAAACTTCGTGAAAAGTCCCAAAATCAGAAATTCGCGAAAAATTAAACACGCAAAAATTACCAAATTTACAGTATTCGACAATGTTGCTTAAAATGTGACCTATTCTCTAGCGTTTTGATGGTCTGTCTCTAACACGCGCACACCATCCATCCCTTGACACATGACAGATTCAAGAGAAATACCAGCAAGCACGAAACCTAAAAGGTGACATATCACCCCTTATATAGTATGAATAAATTTGTGACAAATAAATCAAATTGCCACAAGATGGGGCACAAATGTTTCCTTATATGGGGTGATTGGCTATCATGTGATAGTCAGATGATAGCCAATCACCCCATATATGGGGTGATTTGCTATCATGTGACCCTCTCAGAGGGTCACATGATAGGCAATCACCCCATATAAGGACATAATTATTCATACTATATAAGGGGTGATAGATCACCTTTAATGTTGGACCAGCATTAACCCTTTAAGCGCTGATATATTTTTGTATAAACAAATAGACAAGAGTTTTTTTTCAATTTGAAATCAGCATAAATGTCTTAGGTAGCTCTTTCTACTTTATTTGCATACCTATGTTATGGGTCTACGACCATTATAAATAGTTGACTCTTACAGTGCGGGGATCGACTAAAGTCATCAGAATCTGACGTCTATAGACGTCAGATTCTGACGTCTAAAATCGGTCCCCGTGCTAAAAGGGGTAACCTGCACCACCAGGTGAATGTTTGTTAAGAATGGCTTTAGCATGCTAACTACAAACATGACGGTGATTATCCAAACAAAAAGGTGTGTGCTCATAACAGGGTGTTGTCCATTCAATTACTAGGGGGGAATTTTTTTTTTCACCTCCTGTCTGCAATATTTTATTTATTTCACACACTGCCTCAAGCAAAACATTTTTTTCTCTTTCTTAAAATGTAGTTTTTGTGTCTACGAAGTGGATCCCAAACTAGGCTAAGAATTGATGTGGGAGCTAAGGAGACGAGCGAATCGAGGCTTCCCAAACTGAAGCTTCATTTAATTATGCCGAGCGAAGCGAGAGACATTTTTTTTTTTAGGGTCTTTAAATATCTATTTACAGCATGTCCTCCAGACAATTAGATCTATTTATTTCATAAAAAATCAGCCTCAAAAAAAATATTTAAAAAATATTTCAGCCCCCCTCCCCTTAGGAATTGAATGGTGGCCCCCTTATTATATACAAACATGGTTAAAGCTATACTGAAAATAGTGTCGTATCAAAGTTAATCCTGTCACCGCTAATCACGACTATAGTCGTCTCTAATTTGTTTTATTAGCTGAAAAAAATACTTTTATTGGGAACAAAATGTGTGTTGAAACATCAAGATTTGGAAATTCTTGGTCTCAAAATAAACAACTATGAGTAATTTTCACTCACTTGAGGTTGTGGGTCGCGGTAGCGAGACACAACTTCAAGTGGAGGAAAAATTAAATAAGACAACTTAGGTGTAAAAGGGTTAATGGGTGGGGTCAGAGTGCACCTCTCTCGATATTCATATTTCAGAGAAACGAAGATATGACGTGGTCAGAAAACAAAATGGGTTTCCAGATTATAGCGAAACCAGAGCAGTGTCTTACAAATTTAAAAAAATAGTCTTTGGAGATGTTATTCAGTTTGGGGTTGGAGCGCAATTTAAAAAAACATATTTCATTATTTTTTGTTGTGTGTGTGTGTGTGGGGGGGGGGGGGGGTCGATTAACAGTTTAGTTGGGCAGTGGAGCAAAGAAAATATTTACAATAAGGGACGGCAAAAATACTTCTTTGTTGCAGAGATATTTGTATTCAATTTAAAAAAAACTAAGTCTACAAGTCACTTTTCTCTGTAAAGCAAACCACCCACTCAGGGATTCAATCCATCAGAAAATCCTCTCGCTTAACATTAGTTCAATGTTTGCTAATAATAAACCAGCATTTGGCTAACGTATATTGTTTGTGATTGATCTATATATTGTTTTTTTTCAGCTGGTGAGGTGACGACGACGTCTTCCTTGGACTACGAGACGCTATCAGAGTACACGTTATACGTCGGAATAGATGATGGGTCAAGCGCCACGGGGCCTGAAATACTCACTATCAATGTCACGGATGTCAACGAGACGCCTACTTTCTCACACGACTCGGGTTAGTTTTATACTAGATAACCTGTCGCTGACAATATGCTCGCCTCTCTAGAGGTTTCCGGCCTACGTGATAACCATCACGGCCCCCGCATCGTGTTTGGTGAGCCAATTGATTTGTGACGCTGGGCCAGCATTAAACCAACATTAGTTCGACGTCTTGTGTTTACTAGAGAAGCTTTCAGTATATAGTTTAATTCTAAATTTAAATACCTATTGTCACTCGCTGGATCAAAGCGAATGCTAGTGCAAAATATGAAGTTGCTCCATCAAAAGAACAGGATGGTTTACAAAACCATGACGTACATACCTGTTCTTTTCTTGTAGTATAATAAAAAAACAGCGACATCGGTATACCTCCACTTTTGTTACCGTTTGCTTGCTAATCACGACAATAGTCGTTTTTAATCGGTTTTATTAGGTTTTATTAGCTGATTAAATCAGTGTTATTGTGAACAAAATATGTCTTTCAACATCACGAATTGTAAATGTTTGGTCTCAAATCAAACAATTATAATTAATTTTAACCACTTGAGGTTGTGGATCGCGGTAGCGAGAAATAACCTCAAGTGGTTGAAAATGTATAGACACTAATTTACCCATATAGCCTAGTTTTCAATTGAATTTTGTTTTTGTTTCAAGTATCGCTGGATATCGACGAGGACGTGACATCAGCGGTATCTGTTCTGACTGTGAATGCCACTGACCCGGATGCAGACCCCCTGACCTACTCCATGACGTCATACCCAAGTTCACCATTCCTTATTGATTCTACAAGTAAGAATCGTTCAATAGAAGAAGTTTCATCGTGTAATGTTTCAGCTGGAATGATACCTATTTCTTCACATTTTTATTGATTTCGCAGTGTTATAATGTTTCCGCTCGGATGATATGTTTTTTTTTCATTCCAATGGGCAATTCATACCTCGTGGTGAAGGGAAATGTACAATCACATTTATCCTATAGATAATAACCCCTATGCTGCTGGAACTGTGTATAGCCTATATACGGTTTCAAGCATGTCTATTGAAATATCACTAAATTTGATCAAATAGTTTTTAGGGTAAATGTTTAGTTTATACAATAATTCAACCTGGGAGATGTCTATTTTTTAATAAATATACGTTTTTTCGTCATTTGAAGCTGGAAATTGCGTTAGTAATTCCAGCTTCAAAAGAATGAAAAATAGAAACAAACAATTCAGCAGCAGAAGCGTTATTAATCATGTGTTATGTTTCTGAAAGCACTTAAACATACACAATCGGCTGAATAGCCTCATGGTGAATGGTATAAATATTGTTTTCCCAAATGTACCGATTTCAAATAAAGATGATAAAACTTGACAATTTTTATAAATTTACAGTAGTATTTTTCTCAAGTGGTATTATATATCTATCTGGTGAATGAAACTGTTGAATGACATTTATCTTATTGATATAAATAATCACGTTTAATTTTTTAAGCCATTTAAACAAAAAACAATCGTTTGAATAACCGCATAGCGAATGCTTTCAATGTTTTTTCACAGATGTGCCGATTTCAAATAAGGATGACTTGATATGACAATTGTTATATATTTATAGTACCTTTTCTCAGGTGGTATAATATCGTTATCTGGCTCTCTGGACCACGAGACATACCCCTCCTACCTGTTAACGGTACAGACATCTGACGGCATCCTGACTGACGTCATTAACGTCACAATAGACGTCCTGGACGTCCCCGAGAATCCCATCATCTGGAACCTCCCCGCGGTGATAGAGATCACTGAGAACTCACCAGGTATATACATGGATATAAATTATTTAAAAATATTGCATTAACACTTCTCCCTCTAAGTCAACTTACTTACATTTTCACCCACTTCAAAACTTTAGGTGGGTGAAAATAACTCATTTATATTTACTTTGAAACCAGACTTTTGCAAATCTTCATGTTTAAAACACATTTCTTTTCCAATATCAGATAATTCACCAGGTATATTTATATATAAATTACTTATGTTTTATGAACCCTTTAACCGCCAAAATTAATCAATCTGAATTTTCACCCACTTGAAGTTGTGTCTCGCTGACGCGATCCACAACTTCAAGTGAGTGAAAATTATTCAGATTTGACAAAATGGAGGTCAACTGTTTTCAAATATTGCTGATTGATGTCCCATTTTATCTTTAACATGTTTAAAAGGTGGTACTTAATGTGCTAATAAAAATGAGAACCCGAATATATGCGGCACCGGCGGTTAAAGGGTCAACCTTTAAAGCGCTGAATTATTTTACGTAAATTTTCACCCACCGGAAGTTGTGTCTTTCTGCAGCGACCCTCTCCTCCAAGAGGGTAAAAAATCATAATTGTTGGTTTAACTTAAGACCAAGTATTAGCAATCTTGATGTTTAAACACTCATGAATTTCAATCTCAAAACCTGAGATTTACCTGGCTGATTTACCTGGCTCAGACCGCCAGGGCTCGAATTTCGAATCCTGTGTCTGGAGGACGGTGTCATCTCAATCATCTCACCATCCTCAGGAGGTTCTCCTGGCCCAATTTAGCCTATATGTGCACAAAGGTGGCCTAAAGCCCGATTCATTTCATTTCATTTACCTGGCTGATAAAACAAATTAAAACGTACGACTATTGTCGTACTTATCGGTTAAATGATTAACATTCACAAAGGGAGAGCACAAATACATTTTAACAATATATAATTGAAAAGTTGATATAACCAATGTCATCACACAAACACATGCAATTAACAGTCTAAGCAAGAAATAGATAGAATGAAAAAATAACACAGAGCATACAATCAATTTAAATTTCTACTTATGTTACTATCTTTTGTTTAATGAGTATTATTGTATTTACAATTTTTATTCATTTAGCCACATATGCCTATTTCATTCAGGTGGTGTGAGTGTATATACTGTGAACGCTACAGATGAAGATGTAGGTGACGTGATGAGTTTCTCCTTGAAATCCACGGATCCCAGCGGGGCGCCTTTTACATGTGATCCCAATACAGGTAGGGTGGTTTATTATATTATATTAACTACCAGTGAAGCTTATATTAACCCGTACAGTGCGGGAAACGACTTTAGACATCAGAAACTGACGCCAGACTTTACACGTCAGACTTTGGACTTCAGAGTCTGACGTCTGTAGACGTCACATTCTGACGTCTAATGTCGATCCCGCAAAAGTTAAAACATTTATAATGACCGTAGACCCATACCATCGGTATTCAAATGAAGCGGAAAGAGCTGACTAACCCAGCAGACACAATACGTTGAATCAATGTTGGTTCAACGTTGGTCCACCGTCTACGCCGGTGGACCAACGGTGAAGCAACATTATTCAACAACGTTAATCAACGTATTGTGTCTGCTGAGAAGTCATTTATGACAATCTCAAATTCAAAACAATCCTTTGCTCGCCATGGCTTATACAAAAACATTTCAACGTTGTGAGGGTTAAATACGAATTTTACTTAGACACTAGAGATTTAATTTTACATGGAAATGTGCAATCCAAGAAATACAGTCACAAGTACGGTGGTCTTTTCTTGTTTATATGTATGCATATCCAAGAGTATTAAAATTACGTCACAAGTGATACAATATATTATACGAAGCTGCCTCAAATATTCTTGCCCACCATTTGTCCAGACCGGATGAAAATCCAAATTACATAACAATGTAAGTTGACCATAAGGACCGAATAATACAAAATACAAGATAACATAAACAAATAAATGTATTTTAGTGTAAGCGGACTAGTACCCTTGGCCACAATCACCTATGGCTTGACCCCGTGACCCTCTATTTCCTAGTTACGTATATATGCCCCACAATTTTTTTAACATCAAGAAGTCTTTATGATTTTACGTTATTTTTTTTTTCTGAAAATTGTGTATACATCGAATGTGGAACGACCATTACTTCATTTATTTTTATTCCACAGGAGTGATCACTATGGATTCTAGTCTTGATTTCGAGGCAGTTCCTCTTTACATCATCACTGTGGAATGTTTGGATGCTGGAGGTCTTAATTTCACATCCACACTTGACGTCACAGTACTGGATGAGAATGAAGATTGTGTTATCACTAATTTACCAGAGACTGTACGTGTGTATGAAGACGTCATAATAGCGCAGGATATCTACACCGTGAGCGCCACAGACCCCGATACCGCGGACACCCTGTCCTTCTACATGGTACAAACGCCTAATGAGGGAAAATTCACCATAGACAGAGACAGTAAGTTATGAATTATTATTCAGTATGAACATTTTTTATCAATTGAAATCATTAGCTATGCAGCGCAACAGATAGGACTTGGTAGTGTGTGCACTGTTTGGAGCCATCTCTCAACACACGCTGCATGTGACGTGCTTATAGTTATAGCTGTACAGTTACGAGTACATGATTATGTCAAACATAAACAACAATCTCTTTATCAACAATCTCCGTCTCATGGCGGTTACAGTCATTCTCATGAAAACAAATTTGATAAAGTTAATTCATAGAGTCTCCGACAGCATGGGAGGACTGAAATATACATCAATATTCTGCTTTATATGTTTTCAGCTGGAGGGATTTCTTACATCGCAGACCTTGTTTTTAGTTTTGCTTACACTCCAGCTTACATTCTTGACGTTACAGTTATATATGTTATCTGTTTACAGCTGGAGTTATCTCTTACATCGCGGATCCTGTTTTTAGTTTTGACCACACACCAGCTTACAGCCTTGACGTGACGGTTAATGACGGTACGGCAGACAGTCAGATGGAGACGTTAACGGTTGCCGTCATTGACGTCCCGGATCCAGTGGTCGGGATCACTAACCTGCCGGATACAGCATTTGTCTCAGAAGATATCACGTCTGCTGCATTTATCTTCCAGGTATATAGTCTCCATTTATTTCATACCAAGGTTTGTATTGTACCAGATACAAGCTTTTTTTACTTGGCTGATACAGCTATAAAGAAATAGAGAACACAAATTGTGTGCACTAGTAAGGGGCTCAGAATCAGGCTATTTTCATCACCCCATCTAGGAGTACATCATTACACACACTACACCGCCGTACCAGAGATTGATTAATTAAATTTAGTGACCTCATGCACTACAGAACAGCTGACCTCATTTACCACACCTGATTAATATTCATCATCATCCCTCTCTGTCTGCCGGCACAAACAACGCCAAATGTGGGCAAGCAATCACTACCTATCTACTACAGACAATGAGGGACCATCAGTAAGATGTGAAACCGCATGTGTACTCGTTAATTTAAAATGACCCCCGAAACTAAGGCCAAAGGTCCTATTCATGGATGAAATGCTCCTGTCTACGAGTTATATGACTGGAGTGATCTTAATATGCTAAGTTGATTATCATAAAATGACTGCATAGTTTGCAAATGGCATGTTTTTACATGGTAGCACCTTATTGTCTTATTTTTCTTTCTCTTCAAGGTGGAAGGCATGTCAGCTGACGGGTACAACATGACATACACAATGACTGTATCTCCAGCAAGCGGCAATGCTAAACATACAATAGACAGCGAGTGTAAGTGACTATTATTGTTGAATAGTGTGAGGTGTGTGTCCACCGAGGGAATTCGGTGGACATTTGTCCACTGGTGGTCATTTCGATCGTTAGCATCTTCCTCTGCAAGGCTGGCTATTCCTGAGGTCGTAGACCGACCTTGCTGAAACAGGGTTGAATCCGCCTATTGGAGTGGGGACTCTTTAAAAATATTTTTTCTGTTTGACCCAAGTTTGACCTCTGGCATGAGTGTTGTTTTAATGTGGGGCCATTGTCTACGACACCAGCCCTTCATTAAACAACACATGTCTGCTGGCCGAGTAGCTCACCGGAAACGTCTCAGACACAGACCACCACATCTCACCGAAACGTGCGTGAGGGTTGAATTAATGGTGAGCCAACGTCGCAGACAGCGGGCCAACATTAAAAAGACATTTTTTGAAAAACTAATGAATATTCAATATCTAAATCTTCCTCCCTACCCCAATAGGTGGATGGCATGGCTAATTCAGCAAGGCTTGGCCTGACGGCCTCGCTGTGTCAATACTTGCTGCCAGGAGGATGATCGTTAGCGGACATTGTGACTTCATTGGAGCAATGACTTTGGATCCGGATCAATGTTGCGTTCAATGATTGTTGTTGGATCCATGTTGGGCTGATGTTTGTAACACTCTTGACAGATTGTGAAAGTGTGGATATGAATTAGATCCAGACTATTGTTAAAGGCAGTGCTATCTGGTTGTGAGACAGATATATGCACTTGTCGTACTGTCCGTACTGAACTGTCGATGCGAATTTATGTTGTACACGAATAAAAAACCATAGGGCCTACATGGAACCTGGTGTGTCTCTGCAAATATGAAGAAGTAATTTAAAATCTATGTTTGCGGATTTTATGATGCTAATTTTGCTCATGTAAACAAGACTTTCCCATTTCTCCTACCTAAAGTTATGTTGAATGCAGTTGGCAAAGTGTTCAATAAGACCAAATTACCAAACTTTACTTTCTTACCTAACACAGTCCCTCCTGCTCAATTTGTGTTTGCTACAAAAACAGTTATCTTAGGCCTGCATATGAATTAAAAAATAGTCGACGAATTAGGTTCTATTTTTAATGCTGTCATGCTTTAGTAGTGGGGTATACTTGATTATGGTGTAGCTTTTCATGGTTTTCCATCTGTGTTATATTTTTCAGCTGGTGAGATTCGGAGCATTGACAATCCAAGTTTTGATTTTGAGGCAGTCTCAGAATACAGTGTGTACGTGACAGCCACAGAGGTCTCTGGGGACAGCTATATAGAAGCTCTGACGGTCATCATCATAGATACTAACGAAAGTCCACAGTTCCCCATCAGCTATATCACTGTGTCTGTGGATGAAGAACTGGTAGGTACCATACATGGCATCACAGGGTGGATGAGGTGGACCCACATGTTGAACAGCAATAATTTAATGTGTTGTTAATCCTTAACCCATAAAGCGCTGACATATTTTTATAGATAGATAGATAGATAGATAGATAGATAGATAGATAGATGGATGGATGGATGGATGGATGGATGGATGGATGGATGGATGGATGGATGGATGGATGGATGGATGGATGGATGGATGGATGGATGGATGAATGGATGGATGCCATCCATGGATGGATGGATGGATGGATGGATGGATGGATGGATGGATGGATGGATGGATGGATGGATGGATTGATGGATGGATGGATGGATGGATGGATGGATGGATGGATGGATGGATGGATGGATGGATGGATGGATTGATGGATTGATGGATGGATGGATGGATGGATGGATGGTAAGTCTATGCAGACTTATGCGTCATTAAAATATAAACCACTAGACCAAAGGGTTTCTAATTTGAAATCATCATAGATGTCTTAGTTAGCTCGTTCTGCTTCATTTGAGTACCTATGTTAAAGGTATACGGTCATTATAAATATTTTATTCTTACAAGGATCGATTTTAGACATCAGAATCTGACGTCTACAGACGTCAGAATCTTATGTCTAAAGTCGATCCCCTCGCTGTAAGGTTTAAAGTGCTACTCGTGTCTATTTGTTTATTTAAAGCATCATTTGCACTTTTATTAACAATTCTTAGAAGTGAATATTCATTATTGTCTCAAGGCTGCAAGGATGATCAACGGGATATAGAATCAGTCTGAATTGTAAACAGTTTCATACACTGCCCGCCGTTAGGCACTGCTCTACCGCATGGTGATGTTTGCAGATGGCTGACGTCATATCTCCCCCACTCTCAATTTCAATTATTGTAGTAAGCTTGTGTTTGGCCGGCTGTCCTGCTAAAGTACCCTGATTGGCTGGCGAATAGATTATGGAGGGGTGGGTGTAGACAGACATCTGTGTGGAGCCCAGCCAAAGGATTTGACCCAATGTTGTTTCAATATTGGCCCACTTCCAATGGCGCTGGACCAACATTGAAACAACATTGGGTCAAGTCCTCGTGCTTGCTGGGAGAGCTGTCAGCATTTTGAAACACGTGTGCCATCTGTGTCTGGTTGGAACAGGCTACACAGTGTTCTGTGTAACAGTTTCACTGATTTATCAGTATAAATGTACGTGACTGTGTCTCAGACATGCAAGCTTTAGGCAATGGTGTGTTTGGCTAGCTTTAACTGTAAGCTACACCAGTCCCAACTGTTGGGAATCTGCCAATCACAGACCTGGAAAATGTTAAAACCCTCCGACACTGAGAAAGTTGAAGTGCCAATTGGCATGCAGTGACCATCATGGGGGGAAACGCCAATCTAGGCAGTGTCTGTGCTGTTTCACCTGTTCACCTGCACTCCATAAAGTGGACAGCTGAAACAACTCTGTGATTTGGCCTATCACTCAGAGTTGACATTATTATCTGTTGTTCAGGCTCGCCGATTGGCATATCACTTTCGTTATTATTTGTTATTCAGGCTATCGGGACTCTGATTGGTGCTTCACTAACAGCCGTGGATGATGACGCTGGTGACGTACTGACATACACGCTAGACTCACCCAACCCTTATAATAAGAATGTCACATTACTCAGCTCCTCTGACCCACAGCTCAGCTTCTCTGTCAAAATGGACAGCGAGGATCTAAATCACGACTCAGTACTCAATCTGCGTGAGTAATTATCATCTCAAAATTATTGCAAAACATGGTAATCATTTTAACTGTGCACACAGCGTTAATGTACTGTATGTACAATAGTTTCGGTTTTGAAAATAAGTGCCTAAATTAAATAAGTGTCATCATTTATTTGGAATAAAAAGATGATAATTTGGCAACTGTAATGCAATGACCGAAACAACGACTATGTACATGAGTTGGCGAACATAGTAGCGCTGGTCTAATGAGAAAGGTAAACACTATTATATATTTAAAAAATCACACCGGCATAATAGGCATGTAATAATATTTTTCGTTTTAATCCCCGTTTTGTATATATGTACCGTACCATTCAATATATCATAAATTAATAAAGAATGTAGATTGACACATCGAGTTTAAAAAATAATTTTGTATAAAACAGAGTGAGCATAATTTTGAAATTTAGATATTGTACAAAATATTATCTATTTTATCTATTTTATCTTTTCAATCTCGGACAAAGTTCGATGACGTGGTGGACCAGCCTGTAATGTTAATTATTTCCTAATATTTTACAATTTGATAGAGAATGTGTGGACATGATTGTTCAAAGTTATGCTTGCCTGGTTGAATTCTCAACGTGGATCTGTATCAATTGTATGAGCCATGTGTATTTTGTTTTACTTTTCAGAGTTGATAGTGACTGACACGGCCGGCCAGACAGACAACATGTCCATCACGATCATCATAGAGGACATCAATGACAACATCCCCGTGTTCTCGCCCAGTCTCCTGGCTGTAGATGCCTCAGATGATCTGCCAGGAGCCACCAGTATCTGTATTGCCAATGCCACAGACGCGGATTCCGGTAGTAACGGTCTGATAACGTACAGCCTAGCGGCCACCTCCAGTACAGAGGCCTTGACCTGCTTTACCGTTGACCCCTCCAGCGGAGAGGTCACTGTGATATCTGATGTGACCTTTACACCAGGGGACACCATTGTGTTTCAGGTCACGGCGACAGACTCAGCTGTACCATTTTGGTCGAGCTCACTCAATGTGGTCGTCACCATTGTTGAATACGCTTCCAGCACATTCAGTGTGACCTCAAATGTACCCTCCAGCACCAATAGCGTATCTGTAGGCTCCACCACAAGCTTCCCGGAAATTTCTAGTACCAAGAGCGTCTCTCGAGGCTCAACCACAAGCAGTTCTGACATTTCTAGCACCAACAGCGTCTCTGCTGGGTCTACCACAAGCGGTTCTGACATTTCTAGCACCAACAGCGTCTCTGCTGGGTCTACCACAAGCGGTTCTGATATTTCTAGCACCAACAGCGTCTCTCAAGGCTCAACCACAAGCGGTTCTGACATTTCTAGCACCAACAGCGTCTCTGCTGGGTCTACCACAAGCGGTTCTGATATTTCTAGCACCAACAGCGTCTCTCAAGGCTCAACCACAAGCAGTTCTGACATTTCTAGCACCAACAGCGTCTCTGCTGGGTCTACCACAAGCGGTTCTGATATTTCTAGCACCAACAGCGTCTCTCAAGGCTCTACCACAAGCAGTTCTGACATTTCTAGCACCAACAGCGTATCTGCCGGCTCGACGACAAGTAGCTCTGATATTTCTAGCACCAAAAGCGTCTCTGCCGGCTCGACCACAAGCAGTTCTGACATTTCTAGTACCATTAGCGTTTCTGAAGGATCTTCTACAAGTAGCTCTGAACTTTCTAGCACCAATAGCGTATCTGTAGGCTCTACAACTAGCTTTCCAGATGTTTCTGGCACCAATAAAGGCTCGACGGCTAACAATGCTGACATTTCTAGTACTAATATCATATCTGACATTTCTAGTACTAAAATTATACCTGGCCTTTCAAGTACGAATGATATACCTGGCCTTTCTAGTACCAACAATATACCAGATATTTCAACCAGTGGAGGAACAAACCCAAACAGGCCTGTAATTGCGCCAGCATTCTACAATCTACAAGTGGCGTCTGACATTGCTGAAGGTGACCTTGTAGGCGAGGTGAAGGCCACAGATGCTGACGAAGGTGAGATGCCGATTTGAATAAGTCAATGTTCTGATGTTATTGCCAGTGCCACATGTCATATATTTATTTTATTTTTTCTGTGGCAGATGGCAGTGTACTTCTGAATTATTACTTTGTGGCTGAGACAGCACACTTCACACTTGGGTCAAACACGGGTTACCTGAAGACGACGACAGAGCTACAGACTAATAAGTACTTTATGTACCCTCTAGTGGATGACAACGGCACCCCCACACGCACCTCTGAGTGAGCATTACCCTTCCAGTGCCGGGAACGACTTAGACGATAGATTCTGACGTCAAGTCAATTCCCGCACTGTAAGAGTAAGATATTTATAATGGCTGTAGACCCATAACATAGTTATTCAAATGAAGCGGAAATAGCTAACTAAGACATTTATGATGATTTCAAATTAAAAAAAACAACTTTTGGTCGCTTGGTTTATATATATGAGCGCTTTTATTTAGCTCAGGGGCGGCTCCAAGGGTGTGGTTCAACCCCCCCTTCGAAACAAAATGATAATCTTATTCAGAGGTTGATGGACTGGTTACATACTGAGGGACAAACAGTACTCAATATGCCTTAGATTGCGATAGAAAGCGGTTGAAAATCAAAAATTTCCCTGGGGCCGGCTTGTGAGGCCCCGCGCTGCACTGGAATATTCCTCTGTCAAGTTTTGAACCCGTTGAAGAGCTAGATCCGCCCCTGCAGCTCTCTCGACTGCAGTATTGTTTTCTAATGTTTTATTAACCTTATAAGCAGAAATAAATATGTCTAAAATCTGTGATAATCATTATAGCATTCCAACTTCCAAGCTTTCATTCTGTTCACCTTTTTATGTTTAACGGAATCTTTCTTTACCTGCTAGATGGATATGCGTTTTCAGACATATTAATAACATAATCACCCTCCTGGCTTTTATGCACTAGCTGGCATATTTTTAATACAATGGTTTATGTGAAAGTTTGCATTCTGTTCACCTGTAATGGTTAACGGAATCTGCACATTGCCGACACTGTCGATGCTAGTTACCATCAGTCTTGCAATCTTAACAGCGTATCAGGGCAAGAATTATCTACCACAGTAGATTATCATCTACCAGTAGAGTATTCTCTGCTGAAGCAGAGCATGTAAACAACCTGGGTCATAACCTTAGCAGAGCGCATCCTTGTGCAAAAAGATATAAATGACATCCAGCTAGTTACTGTTAGGTACATGATATGCTTACACAGCCCAGGCCACAATCTTGTCAGTGGTCAGACCCTGGGTCACTGTTTGTTTATGCTGGCACAGAAATTGACAACAATGTGGGTGCAGAGCCAGACACAACACATTCACAACACATACAGTAGAAAGTCATACACACATACTGCCATGTAAGGTGGCTTGTCAATTGACCAGTTAAAATTTCTGATGTGTGAAATCAGAAAGGTTTACTGTGACGTAGGCGTACCGCACAACGTTGGTCACCCTCGTCTTACTGGTATTGCAGACAGCAAACTGTTGTGGTAACCCCCAAATATGTAGACAGTTGTATAGGTGGCAGACATAACTTCCTGTAAGTTTGAAAACAATTCAGCAGTGTTGTGATAAACAAAGTCATGTGCATTGGTAACGAATCAAATCATTTAAACTGGATGACAAGCCTGAACAAATCAGGTTGTAGTGGCACTGACAGACAACAGGTTACCGAAACCTGGGGCTGTCGTGTTATGTAGCAGTTAATGAAATAAATGACTCGTACAATCATCTAGGTGAAGGATATTTAAGGTGACAAGCAATGACAGATATGTAGTCCTCCTCCCCTCTGTCTTACCTCATGGACCGGCCAAAAAGGTGGGGTAAAAAGGGAGACACCCAAGGTAACAGCACCCTGAGACCACTAGGGTCTACTGCCTCCAATGAATGACAACTTTTAACTTTCTCTATCTGAAACTGTAATGGCTCAACCCACCAGAACAATGTGTGGTTTAGGAAATAATCCTCTACCTGTGCTGAGCGAAACCATGATTGACTAATAGATGCGGGAACTGTATCGAGCACCAAATATTTCCATCATAATATACAGACAGAAAAGATGAAAAGGCAGGAGATATCCATTAAGATTGAACCAATCGCTGAGATGGAGACCACCTTTTGCCCATATACTGCTGGGGAGTGACGCTGTCAGCAAAGGACAAGGGATGATAAAAACGAGATATGATGTAGTTCAAAAGGTGTTACAAAAACAATCTATATTCAGACTCACTCTCCCACACTGCTTCATCGCATACAAGTTGTGGTCGTTTCTGCATTAGATGAATTCATGTTTGACCAGGATCTGTCAAACCATGAGCTGTGAAATTATCAGCTAATATATCGGGGTTTGACAGTCTAATTTTACTATGGTACATCAGCTTGGGACACTACCCTAGTAAATATAACGATATTTTTGCAATTTAAAAAAATGTTGAGGCTGATCAGAAGTTTGAATTGGCCCCTTGACATACCTGACACCCCCCCCCCCCCCGTCTAGATCCCACTCTGGATGAGTCAAGTTGTTCTCCACACTGGATCTCATGATTGCCAGCAAGCTGCATCGACAGCTACAGTGGATTGTTTTAGTTTGAAAGGATGACTTTTGGAATCGCAAGCGCTCCCGTCTTTTTGCAAAGAGCTATGGACAGAGGTCTCTATGGCTAGATTGGTGGGCGTTATTATGTATCCGTCGACCATATCACCATAGTTATATAGTATGAGAGCCACGGAACAAGTTCACCACCTTGACCGTCTCAGAGAGGCAGCAAGCCGGGCAAATGCAAAATTGCCAAGAGCAAGTTAAACTGTTATGAGATATAGTCGGATATAAGATCTTTGCCCTTCATTGCCTTGACTGGGAAACACACCCCCAGTAGTGGAACCAAAGAGAACGAACATCCTTTATCAAGACCTCTAAAATGTCCTACGATCCAACCACGTCCTTGTTAAGATGCATTGATAAGATCATAGGACAGATAATAGATCCATGCACATGTGCTGTTTTGTATTTGGTAAATTAGAGATTTTAGGTGAAAAATAAATTCAATGCAAAATTAGAAATTTTAGCTGATGTGATATTTTCTAAGGGCTTATATGCGTCACTAGCAGGAGCAGAGTTAATGAAGCATTTCTCTCCAGCGTGGCCGTGGTGAGAGTTGACACATATGATGCAAACGAGAGCCTGTTATATGTGGATGTAACGAGAGGCCCAACAACACTCAAAGACAGGGACGTCAAGAAATTCCTCAAGAATTTACAGGAGGTATTGAGTTCGACTCTACCTGACGCTGTGGTGAAGTTGACCAGTATTAACGATGAAGCTGCTACAAACGCTGGGCTCGTCACTGGAGACTACAACAAACTGACTGGGTAATTATTGCAAGTACTTTTTTACCCTTATCCTGCTAAGTAAATCTATTTATATTTTCAGCCACTTGAAGTTGTGTATCGCTACCGCGATCCACAACCTCAAGTGGTTGAAAATTACTCATATTTGTTTAATTTGAGTCCAAACATTTACAAATCTTGATGTTTAAACACCCACTTCATTCCAAATATCAGTGATTTGATCGACTAATAGTACAGGTCAAAAACGACAATAGTCCTGATCAGTGGTTAACGCTTATCATGCTAATCGCGTTTACCGTGATCAGTGGTTAACGCTTATCATGCTAATCGCGTTTACCGTGATCAGTGGTTAAGCCTTATCATGCTCATCGCGTTTACCATGATCAGTGGTTAAGCCTTATCATGCTAATCGCGTTTACCGTGATCAGTGGTTAAGCCTTATCATGCTGATCGCGTTTACCGTGATCAGTGGTTAACCCTTATCATGCTAATTGCGTTTACCGTGATCAGTGGTTAAGCCTTATCATGCTAATCGCGTTTACCGTGATCAGTGGTTAACCCTTATCATGCTAATCGCGTTTGCCGTGATCAGTGGTTAACGCTTATCATGCTAATCGCGTTTACCGTGATCAGTGGTTAACCCTTATCATGCTAATCGCGTTTACCGTGATCAGTGGTTAACCCTTATCATGCTAATCACGTTTACCGTGATCAGTGGTTAACGCTTATCATGCTAATCGCGTTTACCGTGATCAGTGGTTAACCCTTATCATGCTAATCGCGTTTACCGTGATCAGTGGTTAACCCTTATCATGCTAATCGCGTTTACCGTGATCAGTGGTTAACCCTTATCATGCTAATCGTGTTTACCGTGATCAGTGGTTAACGCTTATCATGCTAATCGCGTTTACCGTGATCAGTGGTTAACGCTTATCATGCTAATCGCATTTACCGTGATCAGTGGTTAACGCTTATCATGCTAATCGCGTTAACCGTGATCAGTGGTTAACCCTTATCATGCTAATCGCGTTTACCGTGATCAGTGGTTAACGCTTATCATGCTAATCGCGTTTACCGTGATCAGTGGTTAACCCTTATCATGCTAATCGCGTTTACCGTGATCAGTGGTTAACCCTTATCATGCTAATCGCGTTTACCGTGATCAGTGGTTAACCCTTATCATGCTAATCGCGTTTACCGTGATCAGTGGTTAACCCTTATCATGCTAATCGCGTTTACCGTGATCAGTGGTTAACCCTTATCATGCTAATCGCGTTTACCGTGATCAGTGGTTAACCCTTAGCACTCTAATCGCGTTTACCGTGATCAGTGGTTAACGCTTATCATGCTAATCGCGTTTACCGTGATCAGTGGTTAACCCTTATCATGCTAATCGCGTTTACCGTGATCAGTGGTTAACCCTTATCATGCTAATCGCGTTTACCGTGATCAGTGGTTAACCCTTATCATGCTAAGCGCGTTTATAGCCTTTCTTGGCCTTTTTATTTAGCCTTCAAGCAAGAAAACTTGAAGAAAAAATAAACATTAAAACTGCTAGATTTGCATATGTTTTTATTTAACTTGCGCAAATGTAAGTTTTTTTCAATTGAGGTTTGCAGTTGTTTATTTTATGTGACAGGGATACAGTGAGGTTTGATGTTGATTATTTTATGTGACAGGGAGACAGTTAGGTTTGGTGTGGTAGTCCTGGAGAATGACGTCACAGACAAAGAGGAGAATCTAGAGGAGCAGAAGGTTTTCATCTCGTCTCATTCTGTGGTTGATGAGTTGACTACAGATGGTGGTGGTACCCCTGTAGATGGCTTATCCTCCCTGGCTGACCTGGAGGCATTCAGTGTCTCCCCTCATGCAGGGGGTAGCAGTAACTGGCTGGTGGACACACACGGGGGAAGGACTGTCCTAGCTCTCATATGTGCTTCATGTGCCGGTGTGGCTGTGGCACTGGGCGTCATGGCGAAAAAACTGGTCAAACCCAAAACACCGTAAGTGAAAGGAATATAATTTAAAAATAATAATAATTTATTATACAGTACCATTTAGTTGATTTAAATTACTTTAAATTTAATTTATTTTAAATTATTATGTTTAACATATGATTTGCAGGTAAAATAATTGGTCTATAATGAGGAGAATGTCAAATGAATCCTTTTGCCGCTAATATCACACATGAAGTCGTTTTTATTATCCGATTAAATCAGTGTTCAAACATCAAGATTCACAGATGTCTGGTTTCAAATTAAACTAATTTAAACCCACTTGACGTTTTGAGTCGCGGCAGCGAGACAAAACTCCAAGTGGGTGAAAATTTAAATAAGATAAAGAAAGTTGAAAAAAGATCAGAATTTTTTAGCTTCTTGAAGTTGTAAATTGTGGAGTGAGACATAATTTCAAGCAGGTGAAAATTGCACTTAGACAATTTGGTGCATGAATGGTTTTTAAAACATACTGTATAATTACAAGTATTTTTAAATCAATAGCCTTAAAACAAACCTACTCATTTTAACATTCGTCTTTAAGAGGATGGGGGTATTTTGTCTTTTGATCTAGTATCCTGATTCGTTTGGACAAAAACTGTAGTCCAAACATTTTACTGATATTTCTACACTCGTACTAGGCTATGTAACGTGTTACAGTTTTTAAAAAATGATCGAAAACAATTATTGTGAATTTTATTGAGAATCTTATAACGTATACAGATAATGTGTCAGATTATGCTATGTAATATGTAGAATAAATAATTTCCCAGAAAACATGAGAAATGTTAGACTATTGTTTTCCCGTTGTTTACCTCGTAACCCAAAAAAACAAAATTTGGAATAATAAACTGCATGTTTCGGAATCCTCCACAATTAATTGCCATACATTTAACCAGTTGGTGGGGCCATACAGTGCCACTCATTCAATCAAATCTAGATGTGAATAGATTGTCATACATTTTCTAAACGTATTCCCCGAAAGCTGATCTGTATTTGAAATTTTAAAGGCAAAAAAAATCCTTCGCAAACTATTCGCTGTGCATTTTCTGAGCATTTGCGGTACTTTTACGGAGAATATTTACCGAAAACCGTTTTCGTTTTCCTTTCACAAACACTTCCTACGTACATTTACAAATTACCTCACTAAATACGTGTATGTCTATTTTTGCAGATCTGGTAAGCCAAGCAAGTTGGTGTCAGAACCATCATCACGAAGGCCATCCACTCCAAGAGTCCACCCCTTGACTCCTGTGGAGGCAACACCTCCCATCAATAACCCTTCACCTCCCAGCGCTGTCACTCTGGAGGGAATATCAGCCAGGGTGGCTTGAAGTGACGAAGTTACATATGACATTGTTATTTGACCCTTGTAGTGCTAGGCCCGCATATATACGGTTTCGAACAATTTTCGTGCCCAATATAATGCCGCTCAAATTAATAAAATAGTTGGTGGTAGATGCTAACTCAATTAAATAATTAAATTTGGGAGATGTCTATTTTTCTTAAATATAAATATTTTGCTTTATTTGGAGCTGGATATTGCGTTAGCAATTCCAGCTTCAAATGAATGAAAAATGGTAGTTTTTATGAAACATGGAAATCTCTTAAATTGAAATATTTGATTAACTGAGCATCCACCACAAGATGACTTTATTACTGAGGGGATCTCCAGACATCTGACCCTGCCAATGTATTGACAAGACAGCTTTCCCTCAAGCATTGTACTTGCCGCCAATGTTGGTTCAATGCTGGGCCGGCGTCGCAGACGTTGATCTAACATTAAAACAGCATTAGGTCAATGGATCTTCAATCCAATACTTGAATATAATAGTGGAGATGTCTATTTTTGATAAATAGTTATTTAAAATTGGAAGCTGGAAATTGCGCTAGCGATTCCAGCTTTAAATGGATAAAAAATACAAACAAACAATTCAGCAGGACAAGGCTTTTCAGTGTGGAGACTTTTGATGTCAGAATCTGACGTCAAAAGTCGATCCTCGCTCTGAAAGACTTAAATATTCCTAATTGTCGTGGACGTATAGTTATTCAAATGAAGCGGAAACAAATAACTAAGACATTAATAGCGGTTTTCAAATTCAATAACCCTTCAAAGGGGCACGCCAAGGTCTATAATCATAAAAAAATGGGTGATTTTATTTTGGCTTTTTAATATGACCATATGATGTAAACATGTCCATAGACTAGAACTGCAAAAGTTTTTTAATTGTTGTGCTGCGCACTTACCAGTTAGGCTAGATATAGAGACGAAATTCCCGTATTTCTAATTTTTGACATGGTTGTCAATAATTAAAGACTTTTGCAGACATGTTTACATCGTATGGTCATATTAATAAGCCAATATAAAATCACCCATTTTTTCATGATTTTAGACCTGGGCATGTCCCTTTAACCTTCACAGTATTTGACGAAGCACTAGAAGGTTTACATAATGACCTTGGAGTAACGCATGTACGCGCAACAAATATCAACATCATTTTATCAATATTTGACACTAGATTTGATTTCCCCTGAATATTTCGAATCAAACAAATGACATTTGTGCCATTAATTGCACTTTTAAAATACTACAACCAGAAATGCACAATGCACATGTTATGCATTTCTGCTGCAACGTATGTAAACCCTCACAGCTCGGGGATCGACTTTAGACGTCAGAATCTGACGTCTACAACGTCAGATTCTGACGTCTAAAGTCGATCCCCACACTGTAGACATATTTATAATGGCCGTAAAGCCATAACATAGGTATTCAAATGAAGCGGAAGGAGCTAACTAAGACAGTTATGACATTGCATGGATAGGTGAAGGGGTATTTTTATTTGTGTGTAAAAATTCAAAATAAAACAATTTGTCTTCAGTACATATTGAAACGTTGTGCGAATGTTAAAAAACATTTATATATTCAATATCATCACTTATAATCCCAGGTGCTATATTTAAAATATTTTTTTTAGATTTGTTTAATCATAGCATAAATAAGTCTTACTGAATATTTTAATAATTACATTGTTGCATCATCTTTAGAATATAAGGTCAGTACTCATCTGCTCATATTCTTGTCTGCATATATTTGTTCTTTAAAACACACAACTACATTATCTTCTTTGTCCGACCACGGCATTCTATGCCGGGAATGGAGAGTTATTGTTGACCAAGTACCGACCAATTACCATGGTAGGCCTAATGGTACTATAATCAGTCAGGTGTAACGGGGCTGTTAATTATTAGGGGTCTTTATTATGGTCGGGTGTGCTTTAAGTCAGTTAAAACCCTCGGGGTTCTCCATTCTTAGCTGTGAAAAAGGCCTCGGCGTTCGGCCTCGGACCTTTTTCACAGCTGAGAATGGAGAGCTCCTCGGGCTTTATCCTATATATAAAGTATGGTTTCCTCTTTGCCCGCACAGTAGGCTACCTCAATCCATGCAGTGAGAGATAATATGCGTGATATATAATATTCCAATTCTGAACAAATCTTCAAAATATAGCACCCCATCCCAGCAAACACAAAACATGTGTATAACTGTTGCACAATGCTGGAGCAACGTCGAAGATGTTGGGCAGACGTTGTACAAATGTTATACAAATGTTTTGTGTTTACTGGGTTTTTAACACCAGGTTTCCTAATAACGTAGAAACATATCATTCTTGTACGGTCTGGAATTTATGAGAGAGGGCACCAATGTGATAAAATTGTTTTTACAAATTAGATTTAAATATACATTTTACTGTAAATTATTAACAAACAGGGTCTTAACCAAACATGTATCCTTCCCAAAATCCGATCAGGTGATGAAGTGTAGCTATTTTATCCAACTAAAAGTGTATTGATTTATTGTGTGATGCAACGTATCAACACATGTTTTTAACTTTCGAACAAAGTGTCGTATCACTTTGTGAAGTGGCTGTCAAGATACTGCTCTTCTATGATAAGTGTATGAAATACATTGATTTGTTTTCATTAATAATACCTTGCAATGTTCTCTAGTACTGTGATATTACACTGCAGATTTCTCATGCCCTGCATTCAATAATTACCATAAAGCATTTGACAAAGTGTGATATAAAGCTGTACTCTATAGCAAACGAGTGATGCACTTCTCTCGTGTACTAAGCAATATTTATTGTAGAAGGATGACTTTTATCGGTGACAATGATGATGTTACTGGTGTAAAGTCGCTTATATATTTTTTCTTGTTTTCTTATGGTTAATACTTGCGACATTTATGTGATTTACTTAAACACTTATATTGATTAGCATTGTATTTTTTTTTGCTTTTCTTTATACGCTTGTATCTATTATCAGTGATATTATACTGTTGTTATTTCATTGTTTGCTAGCAAGGCAGCCCTCTAATGTTTGTTGATAAATTATAGGGCCCACAATTGTTAATGTGATATTATACAAAAAATTTTTTTAACGCAAGTGAGAAGCGAGTTTTCTTTGAAATTGTAAAATGTAATTTTTAAGTAATAACACTGAATAAGGTATTTTACATATGCTTGCTGGCAATGTTATAAGCAGACATGGTCTGATATATAGATCTTGATAATTTATTTGATATACAGCAAAATCCACATGTCCTCTTCTTTATTTCATATATGATGATTATTTAACTAACGACGATTTCAAAACGAATGATGTGATTTCACAATAGGAACGTTTCTTTCATTTTAAGTCAGCTAGAAGTTAAAGAAACTAATTGCATTGTTAAATACGCCACATAAATGTTAAAACCTTTTCTCCGCTAAGTTATTTTTTTTATTTTCACCCACTTGATGTTGTGTTTCACTACCGCGACCCACAACTCCAAGTGGGTGAAAATTCCTGATATTTGTTCAATTTGATACAAAACATTTTCAGATGTTGATGTTTAAACGCACATTTTGTTCCCAATAACAGTGAATTTATAGGCTGATAAAACGGATTAAAAACAACTTTTCCCGCTAAGTTATTTTATTAAATTTTCACCCACTTGCAGTGTTGTGGGTGAAAATTCCTGATATTTGTTTAATTTGAGACAAAATATTTTCAGATTTTGAAGTTTAAACGCACATTTTGTTTCCAAATAACAGTTATTTGATAGATTAATAAAGTGGATCAAAAACGACTATAATAGTGCTAAGCGGTGAAAGGGTTATATTTAATGATGTTGAGATGGCAGTCTGTATTTTTCGGTCATTGAAGCAGGACCCTTTTCCTGCCAGTTGTTATTTTATTTAAATTTCCACCGACTTGAAGTTGTGTCTCGCTACCGCGACCCACAACGTCAAGTGGGTGATAATTACTCATATTTGTTTAATTTGAGACCATATCTTGATGTTTGAATGCACATTTCTTCCTCAATAAGAGTGATTATCAACATGCAAATAGGCCAATAAAACCGACCAAAAACGACCTTAGTCGCGCTTAGAGGTCAAAGGGTTACATTTAATCCGGCTCAGATGTCGGGCTGTATTTTTCGGTAATTTTAAATTACGAAAAAACGTTTATGAAAAATATATCATTGCAATGTGAATGTCTGATTTTCCGGTGCATGTACATATAATAGACTAAAAAGTTATTATTATTTTTAACTTTTTTTTATTTAGAATAAATTATATTAGAATTAATCTTTGTGGTGCTAAACTATCAGATTTTCCGCTCTTTTGTAGAGCAACTCAGAAAATTAATTCTTGGTTGACCTAATTGACAATGACATGCTTAGGTCAACCAAACAAATTCTGGGTCAAGTCATGGGAAGTGCATCATTCCTGTGAAAAGGGAAATCCGACATCTTTAAAAGTTAATAAACTTATATAAAAACAACAAATTGTACCCCTATTTTTGGCCTAAACTGTATGCCTAAACTGTACTGAAATTTGCCGGTGACAAAAGAAAATACATGTCTACCCCCCCCCCCCCCGGCGGACATCCTGTGGGGAAATTGTGATGCAGCCTGTGTTCAATTCCTCAATGAATGTCAACAAATAAAAGTGCAGCCAGGTTACATTAGCTATACAGTCAGATATAATTCTGTGAAAAGCAGTGCCGTCACCGGAAACCGTTTTGAATGGGAACTCGGTTAAAACAGTTATATAAGACCCCTCCTCCATACCTGTATGACATTTTATTAGCTAGCTCGGTGACAACAATGGAGGTCAAGGCTATTGAGTTTCACAGAATATGGGTAGATATGTACATAATTATGTACTAAGTTATCATTGTTATTGATCATGTATACCCAGCAGACACAAGGCGTTGAATCAATGTTGGTTTAACGTTTTTTTTTATTTTTTTAATTCAGGATAGCCGCCACCATGTAACGCCATTTTCGAAAAACAGGGGTATATCCTAATTCCTCTCCTTTGTATTTAGAAAAAAAATAGTTTGGTGTATCTACTTATGTTTTAAGACACAAAGAGTTGATCCAGAGGATCAGAAATGATATCAGCACTTTTCTCAATACCAAAAATCCAAGATGGCCGCCATATTGTTCTGATTATGTTAAGCAATCTCTTAAAAAAACACGAAAATATGAGATATCTATCTCGCTGTTGAACCTAAAATGTATTTTTTGGCCAAACCCATGGAATCTAGCACTTATCTAGATAATAATATTTTGTTCAGCGATCACCTAAAAACCCGAAAATATGCGATAACTATCTCGTTGTTGAAACTAAAATGTATTTTTTTAGCCGAACCCATGGAGTCTAGAACTTATTTAGATGACCATATTTTATTATATTGAGTTTATCGACATGAATTCCACATGGTAGGTAATTCTACCATGGTGGGTGACGCTTTGGAGTGTTTTCGAACTGCTTTCCCACTAGAAATGTAGATTGAGATTTGTCAAGTTAACAAATTAATCTCCGGTAAATAATGAAATTATTGCGTTTAAATCATCCGAGCTGTCAGTTTCTACATGTTTGACCAACACAAAAAAAAGACATCGTGGTACAATATAATCTAGATTTGTGAGATCCCCCCTTTGAACAAACCACTCTGCAGCCGCAACTCACTCTTTTTAGAACTCTTTCTTGAGCGACTGCTCTTTCAGTTTGCGTTGGTGACAAACGGCCATGAAATAAAACCCGTTCCCAGACTAGATTCCACGCCCTCCTGTACAGCAAAATATGTTCTGTACCATAATGGAGTTTAAACACGAGGCATTCATCCAATGATGTTTTAATATTGGCTGACCGTCTTCGACGCTGGCCCAAAAATTAAACAGAATTGGATTATTGCCCCGTGTTGGCTGGGGCAGTAGGTGACGTTGAAGGGAGGCTTTCTAGCAAAAATCAATTACAAAATAAGGACTTGCGCCTCACATTTCATCAATGTATAAAGTCATCTCACAATATTCAAGTACCATATCCTAATATTCAAATGGCATATACTGACATTAAAATGTCATAGTGATGTTAAAATGATATATCACGAAATTGTAATGTATTTCGTGATAATATGATGGCATATATTTTCATTTTATTACAGCAACGTGATGTTTAGCCACTATATTATGCTTTTATAAAGCTGTATTGAGCCATCATAACGTGATTTTGCTAAATTAAACACCAATTTTTGGACATTACATATCATGATATTAAAGTGTCATATCCTGATATCATATTCATATATCCTGACATAAAACTATCATATCCTGACGTTAAACTGTCACATCCTCTAATTTGATGTCATATTCTGACATTTCAATATAATATCACATTGCAATATCATACAATGTCATACATTTATTACGTAATACATTAATATTCAAATAAAAAATCTGAATTTTCCAATCTATAATCCAAGGTATTTATTACCATTTTCAGGAAATTGACCAAATTACGTAGGCTTATAGAAGGCCAAACTCTGCCAGTAAAATGATGTGATTTAAAACATTTTCTTATTTAGTAGTATATGTAAATAACCAACAGTCTCGTAGGAAGGACACGTGTTCAAGCTGGTGTAATATTGTACTTAGCCCTGTTATTATGTACATCCACACAAAATTAGCTAATATTCATATCCTAGAATAATCACAACTAAAACTTAGCCAAAATCGAAAAACATTTTATATAGGCCTACTACGCTTGACATAATGGTCGCCATCTTGGATTTGTGGAGATAAGAAAAGGAATGATATCATTTCTGATCCTGTTGATGAGCTTTTCGTGCCTTAAGACATGTGTAGAGGCACCAAAATATTTTTTTTTAACTGCAAAAGTGAGGAGTTGGGGTATACTCCTGGTTTTTTTTGGAAAAATGACGTTATATAGTGTTACATAACATTAAACTCTGTGGGATTTATGTTGATAAATTCAATATAATAAAATATTGGTGATCTAAATAAGTGCTAGACTCCATGGGTTTAGACAAAAAATACATTAAGGCTCAACAACGAGATAGTTACCTCATATTTTCGTTTTTTAAGAGATCGCTCAACATACTCAGTATATCAATATGGCGGCCATCTTGGATTTTTGGTATTGAGAATAGTACTGATATCATTTCTGATAATCTGGATGAACTCTTTGTGTCCTCAAACATAAGTAGAGACAGCTAAATATTTTTTTCTAACTGCAAAAGTGAGGAATTATGGTATACCCCTGTTTTTTTCGAAAATGGCGTTACATGGTGGCGGCCATCTTGAATTAAAAAAAATGCACAAGGGGGATTTTTGGGGCTTTTTCGGAATTCGTCTGGGGAGATGTCCATGTATCATTCCTGAAAAAATCAGCTTTCTGCAATTTTATTCCAGGTTCAACCCTAATGCTCTTGCACTAATTTCAACAAAAACATTTTAGATACTGCATTTTGCCTTTCCATGCAATAGTTTGTGTTTAGTATTGTCAAGTGTATTGATCACTCGCGCGCATAAACAAAATTAAATGTGGTTTTCTAGACCACCTTTGAGCACATATGCCTATAGGCCCATACCAAAGTGGGGTTCGAACCAGGCTTTAACCACTGCACCAGAGACCGCGCATGCGCATGCTGCACTCATTGTTATGTGCAAGTGAAGAGTAGGCCTATATGTGTAGGCCCGACGTTGACCCAATGTTGGGTTCAGGTTTGCCCAGCGTCTGGGAAAAAAATATATGATATGTGACAGTAACGTTAGGCTATATGAAATGAAATAAATCGGGCTTTAGGCCACCTTTGTACACATGTAGGCTAAACCGGGCCAGGAGAACCTCCTGAGGATAGTGAGATGATTGAGATGACACTGTCCTCCAGAAACAGGATTCGAAATTCGAGCCTTGGCGGTATGAGGCCGAGCACGCTACCTCTCGGTCACGGAGGCTTCCCACAATACTGACTTTCACACGTGGATGGGGAAGAAACATTTTGTTTCTTTCAAACCGCCGAGACCGGGAACCAAACCCCGAACTCTGGCGTGAAAGGCAGCGGTGCTAACCACTACCCTAGGGCCCCCGCCCCGTTAGGCTATAAACCGGGGCTATCGACAAACCAATGCTGGATTTAATTTTTCCAGCGCCCTATCAATGTTGTAACAGTGTCAACGATAATGGCCCAATGCTGTAACCATTCCCAAACATCAAACAAGCATTGACCCGATGTTGGCTGGGCTAGCCCTGACACAACATTGTTTCAACTTCGGGGCTACACAGAGGACTAGGCTTATTTTTCACTCACATAACAGCGCGGTCTCTGGTGGAGTGGTTAAACTATGGAAACTCAGAGATCGCCGGTTCGAGGCTGCTCGAGCCCCACTCTGGCATGGCTGCATGGGCCTCTATATATGCCCAAAAGTGGCCTGGAAAACCTCATTTAATTTATTTCATGCGCGCGAGTGAGTTAATGCGCTTGGCAATACCAAGCATAGACTATATTACGTGGAAAGGCAAAAGGCAGTAGGCCCCCTATCTAAAATGTGTTTGGTGAAATGGCAAAAAAATATTGTTGTTCACATTGCAATTTTTTTTAAATTATTATGAATTAAAAAAAAAAAAAATCGGAACTTGAAGTTCCCGGAACTTAAAGTTCCCGGAACTTGAAACTTGGGAACTTTAAGTTCCCTGAACTTGGGAACTTGGGTACTCATTCTCGGGTGTCCCCCGTTACGAGGCAACGGTACTGCTATCAATAACGTGAGTCCGGGATTGCTCCAATATGCTATAAATAGATTCCGTCATCCCAGCGTGCGGCCTGTCGGACAAGCTTTACTCACTGGCCCGTCGATCCACGCTAGAAACGCTGTATACACTATACCTATCTTGACACACATAACCCGTATTATTATTAGTTTTACACTTGATATTAAATTGTATGACATAATCTGAATAAACTATAATTTTGGCAGGGGCGGATCCAGAAAAAAACCTCACAGGGCTCTAACCATTTACCCGAAAATTACCATAGAAGAAGAAGAAGAAAATAAATTTATTTGACCAAAACATAATTAATTACAAATAAAGTGAAAAGTACAAATAAGAGTCAGGAAACCATAGTTAAGACGAAAAATGCCGCTACCACTATGGCCACCTTTCACACAAGAAAAAATAATTTTAAGATATTCAAGTTGCAAAAGGGTCAATGATTATAAAGAAAACGATATTGTACCAGTGATTACATAATAAATATCTACAAACATGCAAAAAATGTAGATGGATTTATACAAATATATTTCAAATATATAGCAAAATGATAATGAGACGGTCGTCCCAATAAAAATGTAAACTAGCTTGTCATGATATCATAATAATAATATAATAATATTATGTCAATACAGCTTGTGCAGAGCCAAAAGGCAGCAACTGCACACTTGTAAAGAAAGCGGATGCTGCCCTTCGGCTCAACAAGGAAGAATGAAACAAAGAACTTTACTCAGCTCCAATGGAAACAAAAGGTCGGCAGACCCGACCCTTTGGTACCATCACAGCGAAAAAGGAAATTATGAAAGAGTAAAATGAAATATGGTTAAACATGTTAAATAACATTAAAATCAATTTTGATTCAACATGTTACATATATAACAGTGATTTATATTACATACAGTATTATATTTACTAATACAGAATTTTTTAATGTATTCAGTAAAACCAGTCATACTGTGTGTAGTTACTTTATTTAATATTATTAAAGGCGTATTGTTAATGACAATGGGTAATTGATATCTAATGCATTTACGTGAGAATTCGTGTTTAACTATGGAGTTTTGCTAATTGGTGCATCCTCTAGTATTGTAATTGTGAGTTTCTAAACCAGTTTGGAAAGTAAAATTTTGAAAATACACAGGAAGACAATTATTTGTATATTTAAAATAAAATTTTAGCTGTTGAACATAATGCAGGTCATATATTTTTAATACGTCCAGCTTCCTAAATATGGGATCAGTATGAGAAAAGAAATGATTTTTGTCCATTATTCGAATAGCCTTTTTTTGCAATTTGTGGATACGCTTAGAGTCGTGTCCCCATGCCAGTAAACAATAATTAAGATGCGAGAGGATAAGAGAATTGTAAATTGTTAGGAGTGTTGTTTGAGGGAGCTGGTATTTTAATTTATTAATTATTCCTATAGTTTTTGAAATTTTATTTGCTACTTTGATCACATGACTTTTCCAATTAATATAATATATATTATATATATATAATATATATATAATATATAATATATATATAGCTGTTTTAGCTTTCACGACTAAGTAGGCCTAACTTACTCAGCCGTGAAAGCTAAAAAACTCCCTCATCCACCGTTTAGTTATCATAAATATAGGCGTTCCAGCAGACACAAGACATTGAATCAATGTTGTTTTAACGTTGGTCCACTGTCTACAGCGTTGAACCAACGTTAAGCCAACATCGATTCAACGTCTTATTTCTGCTGGGGTAGCCAACTACACCGTTCCATTGTACCAATTACGGAAATAACTATAGTCAGATTCACATTAAATTCATCAACCAGGGTGAATGAATTTCGCACTGTAGTTAAACTCAATGTAGTCATTTCCGATTATAGCTAGCGCTATCATAATAATAATAGTTTCCTTAAAGATTCTTCAATTCACTAATTTGCTCCTTCGAAACTAGGTGAAGGCCTTAGTTAATTTATTGAAGTCTTTGGAAACAAAGGGTGGTGTGAGTGTTATGCAATAGTCGGTCCCCAATGACGACCACATCCGAGCAGGGCATTCACCCCACCCAACTGGGCATTCTTCGACGCTGGAACAACATTGAAACAGCATTGTGTGAATGTCTCGTATTTGCTGGGATTCAGGCCTATGCTGCCGTGCAAAGCCAAACGGCAATATCTACTTACGGCAGTATCTAAACGTTACAAGTAAGCAGATAGCCTAGTTTTTGTTGCGGACAAATTATTTATTTCAACCCGGCTCGGCGGCGCGCTGAAAATTTCAAATTTTATTACATGTCTATATAGAACAGTTCTTGAAGTAAATTATTTATTTCACGCCCGAAATTATTTATTTAAAAAAAAACTCCAGCCCCTCCACCCCGGAGATTTAATGGTGGCCCCCTAACATATTAAATACATATCTAACTAGAAAGAGTTGTTCGTTATCGCTTAGCCACTATTTTAAAATTGTTTGCTCCTAAAAGTTATTCAGGTCATTGGCTGACATTGCTGTATATATTTGCCAGATAAGAAGAAGATCTGCTGGAAACTTTTACCTGAAACGCGCTAACAATTATTTCTTTGTTAGTGGCTCTAGTAATTAAAGGATCGATTATATGGGGATCAAAATGTCACAAAAAATCCCCCAGTGGTACATGATGGCTATGTGAGGAAGCAGAAATTCATAGATCAGCTATCATGCAAGATTTCCGAGATAATAAAAATAAAATGGTCGACTGGCAGCCATTTTGGATTTTTTAGTGTGAAATTTGTCATGGGTCATCCTTGTGTGAGACATTACATTTCTTGAGTTAAGCAAATAATACAAAATTAAAAATGGCCGCTTAACGATGGCAGCTTTTTCCTGAAATGCGCTCACGAGCATTTCTTCGTTAGTGGCCATAGTAATCAAAGGGTTAAAGATATGGGGATGAAAATGTCATCAAAACAATTCCCCAGTGGTATGTGATGGCTATGTGAAGTATGAGGAAGCAGAAGTTGATGGATTAGTAGCTATCTTGAAAACAAATAACTGCGGCGGCGGCGGACTGTGTGGAATACAGTAAGCAGCCCGCCTCGGCGGGGCTGCTAACCAGTCCTCCGATTATAAAAAAAGAAAATACAAAACGTTCAATTGACAGCTTTTTACAGAACAATAATAATAAAAAATGCATTTTGTCACATATTGTATATATTGTTTTTATTTTTTTCCTGCGGCGTTATATATATAGATCTATATAAAATATACATAATATATATATATATATATATAAAGTAAATGCGACCATTGGGTGACATGATGTAAAAGTGAACCCTTGGGTGACACCTCTATTAAATCTGTAGTATAGACGAAAAAGAGGGTCTGAATAGATAAAAACAACAACAGACCTGTACAAAATGATTATATATGTTGCATTTTTTAATATTTTCATTTTTGTAACATATACTTTTTTTGGTGCCACCTAAAGGTAAACCACTATCATGCTCATGAAAAAAACCCACATTTGGGTGACTTTTTATATATGTTACCTTATGGTTACTTACTATGTACTCTTGGGTGACACATATATATTGCTGATCAAATGATGTTACTTTCAATTTTAGTAGCAGCTATATAATAGAAGTCGGAACTTTAACGATCTATAATCACATGGAGCAAAGAAACACACCTTTTCATGCGATAACAACTGATTAAAAATGAGGGCTACCCCAAAATAATTTAGGTTACCGCTGTCCTCTAGTTTTTGTTTGAATTAAATATGCTCGTCAATATATGTTTAGCTTAATTTTGTTCACAATGGGTGAAATTAACGAACAACTCGAAATAATTTGTGCTGAGGGCTGTTCCATGATAATGGAAACTACCACCGCAAGTTTTAACTTATCGATTTAAAATTTTGTTTACCATGATACGCTAGCTAGGCAATCATTTATTGTCACCTCACTTCGTATTCAGAGCCAACGCACCAATAGCGGGGACATGATCAAAGTTGAGGGCTGTTCCAAATAATTATGCCTAAGGTTCCCGTTTTTACCTGAGAACGTTATTGTGTACACGACACGGCTGTTAACTTTATTTTACACTACTGGTATACAACTGGTCAATAGTTTGGTGACATGATCTAAAAGTGAACCTTTGATGACACCTCTATTAAATCTGAAGTATAGACGAAAAAGAGGGTCTGAATAGATAAAAACAACAACAGACCTGTACAAAATGTTTATTTATGTTGCCTTTTTTTAAATTTACATTTTTGTAACATATACTTTTTTTGGTGCCACCTAAAGGTAAACCACTATCATGCTCATGAAAAAACCCCATTTGGGTGACTTTTTATATATGTCACCTTATGGTTTATTACTATGTACCCTTGGGTGACACATATATATTGCTGATCAAATGATGTTTACTTTCAATTTTAGTAGCAGCTATATAATAGAAGTCGGAACTTTAACGATCTATAATCACATGTAGCAAAGAAACACACTTTTTCATGCGATAACAACTGATTAAAAATGAGGGCTCCCCCAAAATAATTTAGGTTACCGCTGTCCTCTAGTTTTTGTTTGAATTAAATGCGCTCGTCAATATATGTTTGGCTTGATTTTTTTCACAATGGGTGAAATTAACGAATAACTCAAAATAATTTGTACTGAGGGCTGTTCCATGATAATGGAAACTACCGCCGCCAGTTTTAACTTATCGATTTAAAATATTGTTTACCACGATACGCTAGCTAGGCAATCATTTATTGTCACCTCACTTTGTATTCAGAGCCAACGCATAATAGCGGGGACATGATCAAAGTTGAGGGCTGTTCCAAATAATTATGCATAAGGTTCCCGTTTTTACCTGAGAACGTTATTGTGCACACGACACGGCTGTTAACCTTATTTTACACTACTGGTATACAACTGGACAATAGTTTGGACAAGCTCAAAGATAAGTGGTACGTGTTTCATACTAATATTGGTGACTCCGGTCGCTTTTTAGCGTCTATGTTAGACAGCTATGCTAACATCTAGACTTGTCATGTAAACTTGTAAATATGACACGCTCATAAGTATTTGATCATGTTCCACCGTGTATAATAGTCAATAAGAAGATAAACTTGCTACCATTTCGTTCACCATGAACCTATCAGTTGAGATAAATTATTAAATTAACCATCGATGCTACTATCAGAACCCAAGTGAGTATTACAGGGGAGTAGCCAGAAATTCCAAGGGGGATTTCCAAGTGTACATTAACATGCATTATAAGCAAGTCATCGGCGGGGTATATGATGCGCTCTTGGCGATCCCATTGCTACTGACCCCTCCCACACCCTCTAGATACCGCCACGCATTTTTACTGTATAGGGCCTAATATTTGCGAATAAATTAACATACACATAAAAGGTTCAACAGTTAGGGCGTTATTTTTCTACGTGTATACAAAAGGATCGATTTTAATTCCATTTCAATTGAGAAGGTATTTGTTGTTACATTATGCTCCTCAAGGATTCACATATCATACACATGAATGAATGAATGAATGAATTAAAATATTTGAATGAAATAACTAATTAATTAATTAATTAAGCTCCATTAAATAAAAGGTGTCGATAGGAACAGTTTGTTGATATATTAAAAAAACGAGAGTATAATATGTGCAAGAGAAAAAGCTCAGTTTCTATACTGAATAATATAATGTTGTAGCATAGATGATTATAATAGATTACGTAGCATAACACAAGAATACCCAATGGATTTTGGTCCGACAAATGCTCTACATGCATTTGATTTTGTTGACATGTGACTGACCATGGACTTTATTATTTCACTAAAAGTAGCACATAGATTTTATATAATATATACCAGCGTTTTCAATGCATCTCAAATCATACAATTGATTTCCATTCCCTATTTCTCCTCACACTTCAATACAATACTCTGATATAATCAGATAATGTTAGTCCAGCAGAAATCGTCACAAAAATTGAAGAATCAGGTGGATGTCCCAATCAATAAAAAAAGATTCGCACAAAATCGCGCTTGGTGAAACCATTTGTTGAGTGGGTTAAAGTACACCGCTCCAATAAACTCATTGTAAAATCAGTTCATCATATTGGGGTGATTGCTCTTGTATTTATGTTGATAAATGTAAATTGAACATACGTGATGGCATGAATACCACACGAGCGCCTTATAAAATTTGAATGCAGATATATTCAGTGGTAAAAAGTTATATGTAGAGCAAAACACATAATTTACTAGTATAGTGACGAGGAAATATTTAACACAAAGTTACAAACGATGATCGTCAGTGATTGATAATTCCTTTGTGTCACACATTTAGGTTTCTAGGCATATATATATATTCAACTGCATTTATTCTAAAAATATCACTAATGTTGGTTTAAGTGTAAAGTAATTAGGCCATATCAACAACAAATTGCTATAGGTCTAGTGTGTGATTTATACACACGGGAAACTTCAAGGTGATCGTATGCGAACTGTTTCTTGTCTAATGCAGTTGTGCTGGTGAAGCAAACGTCCGCACAAATTTAATCAACTAGTTGGATTAATCATCACCGAGGGTTGAGGACTCAATTAACATCTCCAGATGCACATTATATACATGATATAAATTTTAGCCCATCTCAAAAATCAGTGGCAAGAGGAAAGATAAAACCATCAAGTACCTTGTCACTGATTCTGACACAATAACCAATAAAACAGATATTGCAGAAACGCTTGCAACATCGTTTGCTGCAAAATCATCGCCAGATCATTATCAGGAAAATTTTTGAAAGATTAGGGACAAGGAGAAGGAAGACACATTGGACTTCGAGTCAGATAATGACGAAAAGTACAATGTTGATTTCTCTAAACGAGAATTAATTAAATCTATCGCTCAGGCAACTGATTCGGCAACTGGCCCTGGTGAAATTCATTACCAGTTTTTGAAACATTTGCCTGATGTATCACTTGATCTGTTGCTTTTACTCTTGAATAATCTGTGGCAATCTCAGGATTTTCTAGATGGATGGAGAGAAGCAACAGTGTTCCCTGTCCCTAAACCTGGA
The DNA here is from genome assembly GCA_964017125.1 of Flabesymbios commensalis. Classification (NCBI taxonomy): domain Eukaryota; kingdom Metazoa; phylum Annelida; class Polychaeta; order Terebellida; family Flabelligeridae; genus Flabesymbios; species Flabesymbios commensalis. Next base: position 7,544,401 of record OZ024912.1, read on the forward strand.
AAAGATCGAACGAATCCTAATAATTACAGGCCAATAGCATTGACAAGTTGTCTTTGCAAACTCATGGAGCGCATGATCAATCATCGTCTCACATGGTTTTTGCTAGACAATAACATAATAACTAAATATCAATGTGGTTTTCAAAAAGGCAAAAGCACCACAGACCATTTGGTCAGACTGGAGACTTATATCCGTCAAGGTTTTGTAAAAAATCAACATACAGTTGGAATATTTTTAGATTTAGAAAAGGCCTATGATACCACATGGAAGGGTGGTATAATGAAAGATCTCCATGAAATGGGCCTGAAGGGTAGATTATCCTTATTCATTGACAATTTTTAAAAGGGGAGAAAATTTAAAGTCCGCTTGGACAACACCCACTCTTCACTAAATCCACAGGAGGAGGGTGTCCCACAAGGTAGTATCCTTTCACCAACTCTATTTACCGTTAAAATAAACAGTATAATTGATGTTTTACCAGAAGATATTGAAAAATCGTTATATGTTGATGATCTGGCTGTTTACTGCCAGTCAAGCAATATGGCAATAATTGAGCGGCGCCTGCAAGGTTGCCTCGATAAGTTGGTGACTTGTGCGGATGAGAACGGCTTTAAATTTTCTCCCACAAAAACTTTATGTGTACATTTTTGTAACAAAAATGGCTTACAGCCTGAGCCTAATCTCAAACTATATGCACAACAGCTTCCTGTTGAAAAGCAGGTCAAATTTCTTGGTCTTTTCTTCGACAAGAAGCTCAGTTTTATTCTACACATCAAATATATGAAAGATAAGTGTAGGAAAGCATTACAATTACTACGAGTTATATCCAGCAAGGATTGGGGTGGTGACCGGACAACCTTACTGAGGATTTACCGGTCTCACATCAGATCCAAACTGGATTAATGTTGTATTGTTTATGGTTCAGCGAGACGATCGTACTTAGCAGTACTTAATCCAATCGCAAACCAAGGTTTGAGATTATGCTCAGGGGCATTTGGAACATCACCCATTGAAAGTCTTCAGGTGGAGACCGGTGAGCCCTCTTTAGAGACTCGCCGGTTGAAGCTGAGCCTGCAATACTATATAAAAATGCAAGCAAATCCTGAGAACCCCGCATATTCGTGTGTTGTCAACCCAGAGTACAAGAGACTGTTTAATAACAAGCCAGGGACTATACCTACTTTGGGTATAAGACTCCAACCCCATCTGGTGGACATGGAGGTTGAGCTCGACGCAATTAGCGTTGTGCGCCCACCAGAGTGTCCACCTTGGCTTCTTCAACAGCCTAATATACTTTTTAACCTCTCAGGTGTATACTGACGGATCAAAGGAAGACAAGAGGACAGCTATGTCCTTTGTCTGTGATGATCATGAATTTAGCTGCCGCATTAACGATGAGGCTTCAATTAGCACAGCAGAGCTGTTAGCTATTGAAGCTGCCATCGAATACATCTGGGATAGTAGTGACGAGGAGTTCATGATCATCACAGACTCGCTATCTTCATTGCAGGCTCTTAAGAGTCAAAAACTTAACAACCCAATTGTTTCCAATATTTTGCATATGTGTCACTACTTGTCTGGGCACAAGGACATTGTATTTTGCTGGGTACCCAGCCATATTGGAATACAGGGCAATGAACGGGCTGATGTTTTGGCAAAGGCTGCCCTGGATAAGACAAAACAGTTTTATTATATACCATATACTGATTTCAAGTACAACATCTCTGTCCACCTTGATGACATTTTGCAAGGTGAATGGAACATCAATGTCACCAGCAAATTGTTCGAGGTACAACCAATCATTAAGCGATCTTTTACACCAATGGAACGCCGAAGAGATGACGTTGTCTTTGCAGGGCCAGAATTGGCCATGCCTATTTCACAAACGGGTATTTATTGAGAGGAGAAGTGCGACCTATGTGCTGAAATACTCGTCTCACTGTAAGACATGTCCTTCTCAGTTGTGCGAAATATGCGCACATCAGAAGGAAGTATTTCGCATTGATTTCCTTATTTGAGCTATTCAGGGACACCCCTGCTGGTTTTATTATTCAGTTCCTTCGGGAATGTAGCCTATATTATATGTTTTAATTATTAGACATACACTTGTAGTTTTTACACTATCAATCCATTTACATGGAGATATAGTGACTTGATAAGTCGTTCATTTTATAATCACTTCATATTTTACATTATTTATGCTGACATTTTTATACTCATTAAACTGTGTTGTAGTGCAGGCGCTACAACATGTCATCAGACTCGTTACATATAGGTGCCAGGAGCATCGTCATATTGTCATATCAAACATTTTAAACTGGACATTTTAGTGTGAACATGCTTTTATTAGCTTTGTCTTTCATTTACCACTTTAACTATACAATATGGGATATTGTAATACTAGGTATTTTCACTTAAATGGCAATACTGGCCGAAAAGGGAAGTAAAGCAAACATTTTACTTACTTTAGCCCATCTCAAAAAGGTCTGCACAGTGCACAGGGACATTATGAGCATAAGCAGCTTCGCCGGACACCCCTTGATCCGTCGCAAGTTTGTCTGCAACTGGACTGCCCCCGCACTGGGACTGACTCCAACCTGTCTCACAACAGTACCATATAGTCAGGTAGCCAAAGTTGATTGTCAGGGTGAACCTTGACTTGGTTGATATAGTTTTTTCTCACTTGATTATGATGCTCAATAAGTCCCTTGAACATAAACCAGCTGGTAAATTGAGATTACCCTTTAGCATTTTTCAAAATTCAAGATGGGTGCCGAGTCATTAAAAATAGCCCCGAGTCCCTCCAAGGTCAACTTCAAGGTCATTTCAACAAGTCAAAATTATTTTAGCTCATTTAATGCTTTAAATAAGGTATTGGTGTTTCAGTGCAATCATCAGCTCAAAACAACACTATTTTGTGATTAAAAGTGAAAAACGGTAAAAAATGACCTTGATCGTTTTAATTGACTTTGCAATTGACCTCGGGGTTACTTTAAATTATGTTTACCGGCTCGAGCATGACCGAAATCATAAAAACAAAAACAAGATCATGAAAATCGGTCCATTAGTTTATGAACTAGATCTATTGCTGTGAAAACTCTATTTTGACGGCCATCTTGGCGGCCATCGTGAATTTAAAAAAAATGGTAAACTCCATTTACCAGCCGGTTTCAGATTCTGGAGCATGCTATTCCCCAGAATCAAACGAGAAAAAAACTATATCCGCCAGGCAACGCGAAAGTGACAGATTTAAAGTGACTTTTACTATAATAACACTCCCTGATTGGTCGCTGTTTAGATTGTTATTGAGACCCTTTTCATAAATAGACGGGTCGAGATACCATCTGACCCCCAAAAAATTAAAACAAAATGTTTCTCAACTTTATTCACTATATCCATTAGGATAGAAAACCGTTGAGAAACGTTTTGTTTGAATTTTTTGGGGGGTTCGAGTGGATATTTTCATATATCTACCCATCTAAAAAGTCGGCGACTCCACTGAGACTCCAGAGCCTTTTCTCAAACTGCTCTCAGACCAATTCGCTTTAATCCCCGACTGATGTGAGACTTACAAAACGGCGAGTAATCAACAAAAATTTTACCCCTCAATTTCCTCTGTTTGATCTCCGACCTGTCGCTAATAGCAAGCCGTTGTAAGACGACTTAGATATTAAATTTATACAATTCAAATCGCAGAATATTCACAGCCGACTTCAGTCGAACACTGCTTGTATTTCGCCGGCAATGTCAGTGGACCTAGGAAAACAACAGCTTTTATGGCTGGCAATAAAATTGATGTTTGTACGAATTATCTCGTGGGCTCAAGATGTCTAATAACATTTAGTGATATTCCTGAACAGCTCAACCTCTACATAATTATATTCCAAAATATGTGACAGCTAGTATATTAGATTAAACATATACAACGTCGCCTCGTTGAACATTTTTTGGGATAAAAGAATGTCCATGTTCAGCAAAGTTGATGTTGTGAACCTGGAATGCATGGGGTTGTGTATATTTTGCATAATTATGGATCACGTCTCAGGTGTAGGAATGAACGAAGATGACAAAATAAAGCTAATGAAATCAGCTGGATCTTGTTTTTAGCAGTCTCTCATTCACCTCTTGATGTATTAGTCAGGGGGTCAAATGCATATGTTTGGTCGAACCTGGGACGTGGGTCCAAAGTTTTTTTCCTCATTGTTTTCATGTTATATAGGTATTGTACTCCATAGAACACTACACGATGGCATTCTCACAACATTGATCATTTTTATTTAACACGTTCTATAAAATCACGTCAATCGGGATGCAAAATAATGGTTTTACACAGTTCTAAAAAAATCAATATTTATAGAAAGCACTAACCTAATCTATATTTGCCACTGTTGGAAATAGTATGTCTAGTTCTATTTGATACGTCTATGATCGCAATAATTTTCAATTTTATATATATCTATGCGATAATATTATAATGTATAATTGTGGGCATACGTTCGCAAAGTGTATATGTTATGTCATCCAATAATGTTGACATCAAAGTATTTGTTCATAGATTTATACTTTTTTTTAAAGAAATCACTGTGTGGTTTATTACCTCCGCCAAAGGAGGTTATGTTTTTGGTCGTGATGGTTTGTCTGTCTGTCTATCCGTCAGCAGGCATATTTACAAAGTAATAAATGGATTTGCATAAAACTTTTATCAGATAGTCCAGGTATTTTACGAGAAAAAAGGAGTCAACCTAAAACAAACTACAAGGTTTTGTTACTGTTTTGGTTTCAGAGACATATAGTCTATAACACAAAAAAGTCCTAGGGAATCCTCCCAGGCGAAATTGTGAAAATCGCCATAGCTTGACCTTACCCGAAACCCCTATTTTTTTTTACTGAAATTCTGTTTTGTCAAGGCTGTGTGATAAGCAAAATGATATTTCAAATGTTGATACAAGCACCAAACTTGACATTGACTCTCCTTATCGTCCACACTTTTGAAGAACAAAAATTCAAAATGGCTGTCATTTTTAAAGATGGCCGCCATAAAAAGTATGTTTTCCATAACATTGGATCCACAGATCTGATTTAAATAATTTTGGTTTTGTTTCATTATGTTTTTGGCTGTGGTGAACCCGAATCGTGAACTTTCACATCTCCAGAGACTTCCTTTGTGACAATATTCAAGATGTGCCTGAAAAAAGTGGGGGCACCTTGAGATACTTTCGGGGCACCTTGAGATAGACTGCGGGCAGCTTGAGACAGTTTTGGGGCACATTGAGACACCCTGACTGACCTCTTATCTGATATCATAGTTTGTGTGTGGGGTGTATTTGAAGCAAACCATTATACATAAGTGATATTAAAGTGATAGCACAGGTGTAAGATACCACCAAAATCACAGGGGAATCAAGTATTGCGTGATAGTCCAGGAGAGAAATCCTGAAAGACGCTTAAAAACGGATTTATCTCAACACCAAAAGTAACCAAGGTTTGAGTTGATAAGATGGTAGTATGAACCTTCTAGAACAGGTGGTGTGTACAATCAAATTGTGGTATCAGTCATTTTTAGGGGCATTTTAGGCTAGGGAGGGGTGTACTGTATGGTATCACAAAAAAATGAAGTATGTGTACATAATTGGTAATATATTTGTCAATACTCAATCATTTTTAAAGATTCTGGCACCAAAATGTAATGTTTTTAATGTTTAATATATATGTAGGGAAATATTATTACAATCTCTAAGTTATGAAGGTAAACAAAGGTCACAACTGCACGCCACAGTGATTTAGCAAATGTTTCGCCATCACACTATCTGTACTTTTATGTCACTTGTTGAATGATAAAACTAACCAAGGTTTAAATTGCTAGAATAATATCATAAAGCCTCTAGAATAACCTCAACTAGAACGTAAGACACATATTGGTAATAACATCTATTGTATGGATTTTTTTTAAATCTGGGGGTGTAGTTGTTGTACATGGCCTAGATTGAAATATGGAATGTGAGTGACAAAATTTGCCATATATTTATCAACAGTCGTTAAAAAGTAAATATTCTGCCACCAAAATGGAAGTCACATATTGAACTATATATATGAAGAGAAAAACAAGTAACAACTGTTGTGTTATAAAGGTATATAAAGGTCAAAATAGCATACGACAGTGATTTTGCCAATTTTTGACTGTCATCACGTTGCCTGTACTTCGATATGTTTTGTTCAAAACCAGAGATAACCAAGCTGATTGATTATGCTGGACAAGGGCATTTGCTGATCAGCTAATGACTTGAGCACAAATATACTACCAATAGTTTAGGGACCGTCAACAACCAACAGACTTGTTTTGTATCAAACTGAGAGAAGAATCTCTATGCGCATCGTATCTATTGATAGGGTCCCGGAAACTAAGGTCAATGGTCATATTTATCTGCTAATAAAGTGATTGGGCTTTGATAACTTTGAATGTGTTTTTATTGTGGTTTAAATAATTTACAAAGTTGCTGTGATCACTTCATCAGTGGCCAAGATCACTTTTGTAGTGGCTCAGATAACTTTTATTATGGTTGTAATCACTTCTTCAATGATCAAGATCTCTATTGTAGTGACTCAGATAACTTTTTAAATGGTTTTAATAACTTCTTCAGTGGTCAAGATCACATTTGTAGTAGTTTAAATAATTGTTAATGTAGCTGTTATTACTTCATCAGTGGCCAAGATCACCTTTGTGGTGGCTGAGATAACTTTTAAAATGGCTGTGATCACTTCTTCAGGGGCAAGATAACTTTTTAGTGGCTGTGATCACTTCTTCAGTGGCCAAGATCAAATTTGTAGTGGCTGAGATAGCTTTTGAGGTTGCTGTGATCACTTCATCAGTGTCCAAGATCACTTTTGTAGTGGCTGAGATAACTTTTAAAGTGGTTGTAATCACTTCTTAAGTGGTCTAGATCAATTTTGTAGTTTTAATGTGGCTATGATAACTTCTTCCGTGGTCAAGATCACTTTTAAAAAAATACAGAGAATGTAAAATTAATAACAAACATTTATACTATATACAGTTTACATGTGCGAGAAGTCCTGCTGTATTCACTAAAAAAACGTTGGAAATTGTTCAAATGAAAGGATAAAATACAAACTTAGCGCTTTGGTGTACATTTCGTATTTAACAGAAATAAAATAGTTTGTATCGCCGTTAAATCCCTTATAGCTTAAGCATCCATCATTTACCATTCATGACAGTACTAATTTCTAAATGATACACCAAGTATGGTAATTCCAAGTACACTACCATCACTCATAAAGTCTCATCCCTTGATGACTAGTGGCCGGCGATGCTCGTCTTCTCAGATGAAAGCAGATTCTTACAACGATGGGCGTGGTAGAGATTGGAGGACACACAATGAGAGGTTTCTCCTAGAGCGCATGTCTCAAGCTCAGCAAAACACCACCCAATAATCATGGTGTGGGGGTGCATCGGTCGGGGGTGACACTGTATGTGCGAGGATATTGTAGATAAGTTTTAAACTGCGCGATTGGTAGGGGCCTACTACAGCGGGCTTGAAATGACTTATGGCCTTGACCCAGTACATGACCTTCACCTTGAAGCACAAAACTAATAGCATCAATGACTTCGCCATGCCAATGAGACCGTATTTGACGACCTAGCTAAAATGATATTCCCACCTTTTAAAGTAACACCAGAAAATGTTGCACAAAATAATACTTTCCTAAATCAATAATAGAAGCAATGTTTTCAGACATTCATTCAGACTATGGTACGTCTGATTTTAGTGAACGTGTTGGTGACCAATTACTAATAGTTGATACCTCTATCCCTTTTGAAATCGAAGTTGAATGCGAACAAGGTGATGCGGTTATAGAAATTAATTGTGATCTCTGTTGTAGTTCAGTATATGTAGTTCAGAATGATGAACATGACGAACGATTAAGAGATACTGCCCAGTATGAAACATTTATTTTAAATCACAATTATTTCCCAAACACCACAAAAACACCCCCCTGCTAAAAACACAAGGTCGCAAAGAATCAGCGTTACGAGCTAGGTGATGCATACATTGGATAAAAAGCTGAGACATGTAACTGATGTGTGATTTGTTAGGTTAAACGTGAACTACGTTCAATTTTTGTGTCACGGTCTCGTTCTTTAGAATCTAAGGCATATTGGGCACTGTTTCTCACTCAGTATATCACCAAATCATAAGGAAACCCATAAATAAGGTAATTTTTTTTTTCTGATGGGGGTTCAAACCCCCCAAAAACGCCCTCCCCCCCCCCTTGGATCCGCCACTGACAATTACGATGACCAGAATCCGCCCAGGCAGGAGTCACTTATCCCAGTCTATGAGGCCACAGCTGAACTGAATGAACCACATCGGAATGCTCAGTGCACATGGAGGATGATTCATGGGTACCTTCTAGAGTACATCGGGTATCCAGAAGTGATGATAATAACTTAATTTCAACCTCCAGTTTTCATTAAACCGCTGTGGCATTCCAGTTTCAAATTTTCTTCCCTGCTCACACGTAATGATTTTATATATTGTGGGGAGCCTTCGTGGCCTCAGACCGACAGGGTTTGAATTTCGAATCCTGTGTCTGGAGGGCCGCGTCATCTCATTCATCCCACCATCCTCAGGATGTTCTGCTGGCCAATGTTATGTGCACAAATATAAAAGGCCCATACCCAGGCTAAAATCATAAAAAAATCGGTAATTTTATTTTGGCTTCTTAATGTGACCATATGATTTGTAAACGTGTCCATAGACTAGAACTGCAAAAGTTTTTAAATTTTTGTGCTGCGCATTTACCAGTTAGGCATGTCAAAAATAAGAAATACATCATATGGTCATATTAAGAAGCCAAAATAAAATCACTGATTTTTTTATGATTTTAGCCTGGGTATGGACCTTTAACCCACTTTCCGCGAGATGCACTAAATCGCTACATCATTACAAAAGTATACTGGATAGGATTTACTTAGCTATCAGCTTAACTTATGATCGATTCTGAATAAGGGATCTAGATACATTTTATTACATCCACTTTTCCCATTTTTTATTGATACACCTACAACAATTGTATTGACACAACAGAAAAACAATATTTGAAACATTTCTGGCTTTAACGAAAAATGTCAATGTATGGGGGTAATTTGGCGTATGTGTAACGTAATAGACAAGTATGTATTGTAACGGACAGGCAATATGGCGTATGTGCTCGTATCGGACAAGTTATATGGCGTTTATGTGCTCGTATCAGACAAGTAATATGACGTATGCAAAATATATGGACGTCAAGTAATATGGCGTATGTGGATAAAAATCAGACAATCGTATTTTTTATATATTATGCAAGATACAAACTAACAAAATTAATTTGATTCTGACGTAGAATTCTATGCTCTAAATCGCAAGGAGACATAACATTGAAATTACACATTTTTGGCATCACCAGTCAGTTACTTTCATTTATCTCAAAACTACCTCACACCCACATACGCCATATTGCACCGTCAACGACGATATGCAAATTAGACTTATTTATAGGCCATAATTTTTTTTAACATTATTTGGTAGCAATACATAAAAAAAAATCGTTTCTCCCAAGTTTTGACCAGGTAAAATGCCCACACTAGAGGAGTAGCAATTTAATATGTAACTATGGAAATGACGATTTTTGGCGTTTAGCGGTTGATACACAAATTAGGTCATTCTGAGACAGCTTGACACGGCCACCAGACATTTGAGCTACAGATGCATACCTTTCAGAAAAATACATTGACAATTAGTCCCTTGAGATGGTACCGAAAAGTTGCCTGGCTCATGGACTATAACAAAGATGATGAAACAAACAATGAACCGAAAGGTAATAGCAGCTTTAATACAAATATATAGCAAATAACAAAATGATGTCGAAGGTGGTGGGGTCATTGCTAATTATTAAACTTGTTTAAGATAAAGATTTTTTTTTTAAATAACGATTACGTACAATTTTGGTAGTTTAGCAGGTACAGTAACCTCTGAATTATTACATCACATAATGATAATTGATGTATCCATATAGTCATATATAGATATATTGTGATATTGGAACTATAAATAAGAAACAAAAATGTTAATGTCATGACAGCGTCACAGATGATGGCCCAACATTGGGTTAGTGAATCATGTTGATCATACAATAGAATGGCAACGTATAATCCATTGCTGCACAATTTAAGCCATATAATGGTATAATTATCCCAGCAAAACATATACAAATGGGGAGGATGTAATATACAAACGATAATGAATTAAGCATGTTTGACCTAAATTATTGACCTTTGACCTTGAATTATAGCTTTGACCTTGGACCCAATTATATTTTTTATTAATATACATCAATATACAAACAATCAAACTAATAGCTATCAGTTATGTGAATATATACAGGGATTTTCATTTTTTCCCCGATCACCTAAAACCACTATTTTGTACCACGATAGTCGAAAAAATGTAAAACTTGTTATTTAAAAATGCTCAATGCTATGAGAATGCCATCACGCGGTTTCATAGAGTACAATACCTATATAACATGAAAAACTGTAGACCCACTCTCCAGGTTCAGCTCCTGTCCCCCTGACTATATAAATAGACAAAGGTAGGTGTAAATGTATTTTATCAATCAAAGAACACCCGAATATTTGTAAGTCAATGGGACACTGCTCTTGGCATGGCTAGAAGACGCAGCCCTTACACTGTTGTTCCACTAAAACTCACCAACATCTACGATTTAAAGGATCTTGCTGGGAGAATATGTAGGAGCGTAAAAATAACAAGACAAGGAGAGACGATTAACTGGATGAAAGGTAAAGTGGTAAAGGTATGCAATGAGAAGCCACACACGCTTCTAGTCAAAGAAGATTTTGATAGTGATTTTAAAGAAATATCAGTTCAGCGAACATTGACCAAGCGTGGTAGACCCTCTAGTGAATTATCTGAAAAGATCATCAAACAGAAATAATAAGCCAGGCTTAGAGTTTCGGATGAGAAAAAGAAAGACCTGATATCACTCTGTCAGTCACTTACATTTCCATTTCAATATCATGCATTCTACAAAAGTATTCCATCGAGTAAATCTACCAGAGATAGAGTGGCTTTGCCTGATGTAGATGAGGCAGACAATGATACTGATGAAGATTAAACATTTACTGCCTATCATTAATCTACTTTAATGTTTAGACCCATAAGTGAGCTGGTAAAATCAATAACGAAATCGTCAACCTCTGTCAATCTGTGTAATATTGTGAAAATTTAAGGTTCTGCACTGACAGTTTAAAGTCTAGTGATCAACATAGAGCTATTAGAGTAGTAGAATAATCAGGATAATTAGCCATTAAAACGTTAAATATTTGTATAGAAACCATGGAGACAAAAGTTTTTTTTAATTTGAAGTAATCACAAATATCTTGGTTAGTTCTTTCCGGCTCATTTGAATACCTACGTTATGGGTCTACGGTCATTATGATATTTTCACTCATTCAGTGCGGGGATTAACTTTAAATGTCAGATTCTGACGCATAGAGTCGGTCCCCGCACTGAAAGGGTTAACATAAACTGTTTCTGCAGTGACAAAATGCTGAAATGCATTATATTCATTAGCATTCACATTTATACTTGAATGATATCCCCAATGTAGACAAAAATAAACTGTTCCGACAGTCCGATGGGTTAAAACAAGAGTGTGCTAAGAGACATTTTTGGCCTTTAAAATAACAATCAGCTAAGTCAACTATACTATGTATAAAGTATGAATTTATTCCAAATTCAGATTTAAAAACAGACCAAGTCGACTTAGCACATTGTTATTCTCGTGAAAAGGAGCACATATCAGCATAATATCTTTCCAACACAGGACCAAGTCGACTTGACACATTGCTGTTCTGTTATTACATGCTCATGGGCTCTGTTTCTGGGACAAAAAAGATGCAAGTGCACTTAGCGCATTGTTATTCTAAGACTTGCAGAAACAGCACAGGAGAAATGCCTGGACTTAGTTCATTGTTGATCTAGGAACAATCTCTGTATAGTCTGTTTTCTTAGAATAACAATGAGCTAAGTCAACTTGGTGTCTTGTTGATCCCAATTTTGCTTCTGTAAATCGTTTTGGAAGTTAAAAAATACTCTGCTAACTTCACTTGATCTACTGTAAAGTTCCAATCGCTGTGTGTTACATCAGTGTAAGTCCAAGTCTACATGCTGATAAGTGGATTTAGCAGACTGTAGTTCTAAGCAAAACGATAAATACAATTTTGCTTTCAAGTCGACTTGACCCACTATTGTTTTAGACCATCGAGTTGTGTACATATTACATAATTCAATTTAAATGCATCGCCAATATATTGTTGATTTTCCGCATATTTTGATTATACCGTTGTGTATTTTTTTCTAATCATTTGATGGGATGATTTGTACTGTATGTACTGTATTTTATGGGCAGCTACATATACCATGTATACCAGCAACATATATATTAACGTTTAAAACTATATTGTGTGACATGTAAAAGTCAACAACTTTGAAACCGATGTGTGTGCTCAAGTGAACAAGGCTTGCGACATCACATGTCTGACGGGTGGAAATATCCTGCCCAGAGAATTTTTTTACTAATTTACACTGATGGAATGGTGTCAAGGTCAATAAAAAATCAAATTAACCTTTTACTGCTTGAATGACGGCACCACGAATTGATCTATAATATTTCTTGGAACTAAAATTGTTTAAATGGGTTCCATTGGTTTTGCAAAATGATAGACCCCCTACGTTCACATATATTGTTCAAGTAGTAGTCAATTATCTGTTATTTTATCTCAATATCCAGTGTTTTACTATGGCCATGCCTTTTAACAAGATTTTAACTCAGTATGTGATACCATGTAAATTGTCGTGTGATTTTAGAAAATTAACCATATTGTATAATTATACATGTACATATATTCCACCATTTTTATGACAAATAAGTCAGTAATGACTTTTCTTTATGTCAATAAATATCTATTATAATTTAACATTAAGTGCCAATTCGAAGACAATTTTTTGTGTCTCTACAGATTCACACTTAACATGCTTAAGTGAAGAGCAAAGTGAAAGCAAACTAATATTTAGAAATAGAATAGTGAGAATAGTGAGCGATCGACAGAAACACATCGACAGAGCCCGGATGGGCTCCGCTTTTCCCGCGATCGAGTAGAAATAGCCCTACACAAAAACCTCAGAAGTTTAAAACTTCACGGTTTTTGAACTTAATACACAGATCGGACTGTGCCATGAATACCGCTACGTGATTATACTCTTAGCAGGTATAATCAAAGATGGCTAAAAAATTGTTCACAGCTTGCGCATGCGCCGTAGAGATCCACAATTGACAATGGTGGATCAATAAATAAATGTTATTTAATGATTTTATTGTGTCACGCTCGACAAGATAATGTTAGCTCAATTTCAGCCAATTCCAATAGGCTATACTTCAATAGAAAAGCTAGAGAAACACACTCAAATAAACTTGCTTTACACAACAAAATAGGTGATTATTGCAACGGTCAGTTTTAAGACATTTCTAACCGTCCCCTAAATCATTTCTTTCAAGATACTTCAAATTCCTAAACAAATCGGAAATTATTTAAGCACTATGTCTGATTTATACCACTGTCTACACAACCTTGAGAGAAAAATCTGGTTATTTATATTTGCACTAATAATACATTTTCGGGTTTAGAAAAACGAGCATGATTTAAGACAGTTAAAAGTGATACTGTATACTGCTAGTTATATTGTATAACAGCCACTTTAATCTACTGAAAATTAAATACTATAATCCACTGCCTACCCAGTACGTTCAGAAAAAAAATCAGAATATTATTTTCACAAGATAATTTGCATTATTCAGCGTAATGTTCATTTTTTCAAATGTCAAAATTTAACTGATGTTCATTTTTTCCTTTTCTAATTTTCATTATATTTTGACGTTTCTTCTGCTCATTTATGATTTTTGTTCTGAGCTGCATGTAGTTGCAGCCCATTTCACAATTGTCGAGGTAGCTGAGCACAATTTTCTTCCCTAGAAAAGAAAAAGAAATATTGTCATCCCGGACAACATGTCAACATGCATCATTGTGAAATGTATTTGAACTAAATTCTATTTTGCTCTTCAAAATGATAATATAAGACGTTCCACAAAATTATACAATGTCTAGTTGCAAAAAAAAACGTTTGGAACAAATAAAATAAATATAATAATTTAACAATTTAAGTGATTAATATTTCATGTCATAAATCAGATACACAATACCAGTAGTGTATTGTGACCATCAGATAATATGGCGAATGTGTTACCTGGAAGGCTGTTACCACTTAGCAGCCACACCCAGTCCTTAAAATCGGTCTTCATTTTTTCAGTTGTTGAAGGTGTCCATTTAAAGTAGCTTTTCTCTGAACAAAAAAGTATATGATATATGGAAATTTGATCCTTTCAATTTGTCATGAACTTTGTTTTTCTTATTACTGTAGATGACCTATTACACCCCATGCTCTACCCAACAGACACGATACTTCAACAATGATACTATAACAATGTCGTTACAAAGACCCACTGTCTACGACGCTGAACCAACATTGTACGGACATTATGGAACGCGTAGTGTTTGCTGGGTAATAGACGCTGATCTTCTACTCGAGGTTTAAAAATGTCCTTAATTACCCACCACTCTCCCATCCACCACCATACTTGCCGCGTTATTGCATATTGAATAAGCATCGCTGTCAAACACATCTCCATTGTTATTTAAAGGCTTTGTGACCATAGATTTGTCAGACATGTTTCGCGTAATAATCAGAATTGAGTTATGCCATCTACCTAAAAATTAGATCCATTGAATAGCCACTATGGCCGTTATCGTCTTTTTCAATTATTGTAATCGTAATCACCAATTGCAATCGACCCCAAACCTGTTATGAGCATGTTCAAAGTGTTGCTGGTTTTATTGTTTATGTGGTCTCACCACCCCAAATGGCAGTCCCATTGAAATACATGTATAATGCCAGCATTCTCAGGGCCGATTTCACCACTTTCGTCCCTAGCCACACTCCAATGTGACACACCATAATAAGACACATGCTGTCCTTTTTGAAAAACAGAAGCCGAAACAACCATTTAAAGCAGTAATTTGGGTAAGTATTCTCTAGTCAGTAGCCAACAACCTTGGATTTCGGCTCATTTAGGGTGGTGTGACCATATGTTACTAAGATAAAAAAAAAAGCTCAGACATAATTTACAGGGGTGTAATCATGCTACTCACCACAGAGTTTTGTCCTGGTATTCACACCGTATAAGGAAAACGTGTTTCCCCTGTCTTCTTCTTCTATCTGTCTTCTGATGGAGGAGGTATCTCTCCTCTGCACATTCTTCATTTACTCTCTCATCAACTCAATCAATTCCAGTAAGAAATCTCCTTGCACAAAGTCTTTGTGAGAAAATACACCAACTCTTGAAATGACGATTAGAAATAAAAGCTCCGCTCAATAGGTTGTAATTAACATTTATTTAAATACATAGTTTTATAACATAATCTTGTAAATGTAATACATGTATAATCATCATACTTTTATTGGGTATGGACGTCCGGTAGCATAACTATAATAAGCCGGAAAAATTACCTTTAGACTCAGATAGGAAGGTTTTGTTAAAACCATCCTGGTCTAGACCTGTTTCACACCAAAACTTCGCATTGCTTTCTTTTGCCACGCTGAAACGAAAATTATTACAAATAAGATAAAGGGAATATAAAACATGTAGAGTTAAATCAAAGGATTGGTTGGTATTGCTTATTACACTGAACTGTAATAGAAAAATAATTAGGCACTTGGCTTTATTGTAGTCATTAGCTAATAATATTAAATAATGTTAATCTTCATACATTGCATAGCAATAAACAAAGTACAAAGTAAATATCATATGATATTTACATTAGAATATACACAAAGACCGTAAAACCATTTCAAATATATATATATATTTTTTAAGAGCACACAATTTATATATGTGTCTTCAAAAATTGTGAACATAGATATGTAAATCGCTCACTTTTGATTAATTCTGTATGCTTTTTTGCAGCTGAAAAAAAAGATACAAGATAACTGAAAATACAATCGACGTATATATTATCCAATGTGTCTTTTTGTTTACGTTTATCCATTAAGCCCACAGAAATAAACATATGTACAATAAATATTTAAAATATTTTTTTTAATCAAACGTCTACAACAATCTTCTTATCTTCAGTTCAGTGCAAATCAACAGTTCAATAAACTATGTACGTGGTATCATCCTATTGATATCATGTTACACTTTTGTAATGCAATAGCCTTTTCTCTCCTAGCTTCGACTTTTTGATGGCATATTTAATCAAATTCCGCACCACTAACAAAGCATTACTTGTTCAAATCTCGCCCTACCGGCTCGCACACCACGGTCATCTGAATGGGATTTATTCTTTCCAACTGCTGCATTTAGAGTGCTGGGGTGATGTGTTAAATTAATAAAAATTAGTCTAACCTTCCTATTCATGTTTTCAAACTGTATGTTTGTCTAATAGGTGTGATTTGAGGAAATTCAAGTAATTTTACTCCACAACAACATAATTATTGTGGTATCGATTCACGCTGTTATAGATGTGACGATTAAATAATAATTATATTCACTTTAATAATACAATATGAATATGTTAAGGTTTTTCACTTGGTATTGGGTTAGAGTCAGGTGAGCATATTATGCATATAACATAAAAGTTTGATATTTATTAGATTAATACAAAGCAATGTTGGCCTCTGATTAGAAAAAAATGCGCTGTTTGTAACAATTTCTTTTGCAATAATCACCACTAAGAGTATTGCCCTTAAACCTATTTATATTCTGTTTACTGTTACAGAAAGCGAGTATTTGGTAAAAGTTATATTTATAAACAAAGCCAAATAGAAGAAAAACAATTCGTATGTGGGCAATTTCACGTAAAGGGCACACAAAAAGTCTCATAGCATGTCAAAAATAAAAACCTTCCATGTATGATAATTTCACAACTTTTGACAGCGAGATGTCATTCCCCAACATCAGTTAAATTTCCAGAGCTTAATTATGCCCATGAATGAAGATATTGACTTGTAAAATGTATGCTGTTTTTGCGTGTACTGGAGGGGACATTTGTTTTAACAATCATTAGTCTCTGCTCAAATGCTAATAATGTAGGTGATTTGAAAATCCTAACCCCTAATTTTTAAATTTCAGTCATAATTTGACATATTCTCCTAGATGCAGGGGCTACTCTGAGATCAACAATTTCATGAAACAATTAATTTACATACTGACAGTTAAATCTCCGCGTCAAAGCAATATTCTAATGAGATGCATTTTTTTTTATTTTCGTGTTTCTAAAGGGAAATCACTATGTGTTGTACCCGTATTTCACATGTATATAGATTTGATATTCATTTGAAATGTGACAAATGAAATTTTGCAATACACTCAAGTATGAATTGTACAGCATTTACTTCGACAGCTCAAAAAATTAGTGCTCTGACATCAACTAAATATACACATATAAGTCTGGTGCGGTATGTCATTTGTGCTGTCAAACAAATGATCAGAATCAATCATCATGATCATTGCGATTGTGATCCATCCCATCAGCAAAATTATTGGATTTTCAGATTTGTTTCTTTAAAATTCTTAAACGATGCAGAAGAAAAAATAAAATAGGGGATTTTAGTTCATCACAGCCCATGAGAGATATCCCCGTCATAATTTGACATATTCTCCTAGATGCAGGGGCTACTCTGAGATCAACAATTTCATGAAACAATTAATTTACATACTGACAGTTAAATCTCCGCGTCAAGGCAATATTCTAATGAGATGCAAAGCGAGTATTACCAATTAATATATAAATCTGTAGCCTTACAAGGATGCCCGGCCGCGCAATGATTACAGTCTCTGTATCGCGTATATAGGGCCTACATACAAACTGTATACAAAAAATATACATGAGGACGGAGGCATTACCACAGCTGATATTTAAGCAGATTACAACAAGCATTCAATGGCTTGGTTCATCGAAAAGACAATGAGGTTTAGGTTCAAATTTAGTGATTTTGATTTATATATTAACATATTGACAATTTTTAAATTTCGAAATGGCCGACTGTCGTTCACAATGACACAAGCCACAATACCTGGTTTGATTGTTATATAACCCTCTGTTGCATTTGTACAGGAGTCGTCTGCAACGCTGAGCATTTTAACTATATCTGGTACTACGGCAGTCTTATTTGCATCAATATTTGTTGAGCTCAATAACAACCCTTGGTGCAGGTGAACTGAGACATCTGACAGGAATGAACATGCTATATTTCACTTCCCACACATTTTGTTTTAATGGTGGGAGGTTTGGCCATCTGATAAAGCAGGTCTTGTCTCCCATTGACATATGGTTGGCTCTCATAAGGTGTGACTCATGTAGGTGAACATTTCCCATTCTAGATATTTAGACAAGAATAGTTGCCACCGTAAAGCTGGAATTATTATTAGCTGATTAGGCCAGAGGATTAGTACACTTGACATACAAAATTCGTCCATGCTTCCAAGGCTTTCGATGTACAAATTTAGAGAGGGAGAGGCAGCGCATCGATAGAATATCGGACTGCCACGTCATTCATGCACGCAACCCGGGTTTGAACCGTGCTGATCTTGCAGCGGTCTTTCAGAAAAATATCCTTGTCTATTCCCTCTCAATGTGACTTGGTGATCACAGTTTCGGCCTCGTCGAGTTCAAGTTAAAACTAGTGTGTTGACGTTAATTTATAAGCTATTTAAAATAACAATATATGTGGATATAATCTGTTTACGTGTGAAGCTAATGTTACTCTCACAGACCAGATATTACACAAGATGCTTCATCATCACAGAAACCAACCAACTTTCAAGAGGTACACTTGAATGCCTTTTCATATGTGTGCTCAATAGATAGATATGTTATCTAGCAAAAAGTGGTAAAGATATTTGATCATCTGCGATAAGCCCATGTACAAAGCTTTCAAAAAACCTATTTCAAGAAGAAATATGCCACAATTTTCGACAAAGTTACTGAACAATAGTAAAACTGATTTGCAACAAAGTAAAAGCTTCCACCGACGGTGAATGGACATACCCAAGCATATTCTGCTGTGTATAGCATTGTGGCACTACAAAAAAATATTACTTTTGGACTACTCTGTTGCAGTACATCTTTGATCTAATTATGCCTCAAATCACCAATTACTCAGTTAATGCATCAGTATTAGATTCAGAATTTGTCAGTATTTGACCAGAATATATTATTTGGTTCAAATCACACCTGTTGAGGAATGACGCTCCTGTTAGTGTATCCTGTGCAGAAAGAAAGTGAATTCACCTGTCCTGGAGAAATTAGTACAAGCTCAACTTATTAGAGTTTTAGACACACGACCTTCGGTCACGATAAGGCGTTCTATAGTATGCTCCCAAGATTAGAAGAGACCCAGAAAAAGACATCATTAACCATAGTACCCAGTGCCGACTCCACCAAATGATAGGTCCGAGATGGTTTTTGTATTACTCTTTTGTCATGAAGCATCCCTTGTGTAATCATTCACACGTGATCCGTGGACTGCCAATAAAGCGGTCCTAGATCTAGGCCTATTGTTGGGACATCTTACAAACTTCTGACTTCATGAGCTACTCTCATGGTTTGATAATTGTGTCACTTGCAGCAATCTGCAGAAAACTCAACTCAACGGGAACCAGTTTTAAACAACTTGGTTTGGATGAAATGTACATACATAGTACTTAGTATAAGTGTTCATCAGTTTTTTCCAGCAATCTTGACTTCTGCCTTTCTAGAATGACTGCTCGCAGGTTATCTAAATTTTCAACCACTTGATGTTGTATCTCGCAGGCATTATCACTTTTATACCGGATAACATATTTATCTACTACTGAGCATACAATATGCAAACACATTCAAGTGTATCCGTTAACATGACGGGCTTTGTTCAAAATGTATGATGTTTTCTGTTCTCTTATTATAAAACATCATGCGTAATATTTCCTAATTTATTGATCTGTGGTACAAGGCGTCTCAACAGACTATCTTTGATTATGTTGTCCAGTTGAAAAAATATCACGTTACCCTTTTCCTGTATTTAGATTGGAACTGATTTACTGATACCTAGCGAAACATCTTTGTGGTTGTGAGTTGCTTGTTTCTTTCGCATAAGAAAATGAACCAAGCCATTGAATGTTTGCTGTGATCCTCTAAGTTAATAGCCCTGCCCGTCCAATTATGGCTGGAATCTATACTCTGATATCTCTCATAGGATGTGATGAATTAAAAGTTCCCCTTTTATTTGTTATTGTGCATCAATTATGGATTTAGGAAAAACAAGATCTAAAAATCCAATAATTTGATGGATGGGATGCTCCATAATTACCCACCAAGATTAACTCTGGTCATTTGTTTAGAAAATATGAAACATTGCTGAAACGCACAATTTGCGCACAATGTGTGCTAATTTTATTTTATTTCAAATAACATTGACCCATCCCACCCACTTCTAAAAGTTATCAAATGTGTTTTGTAAAAGACACATTACCGTCAATATAAATTATCCTCTGTGGCTGTTGTAAAATATTTAAATGAAATAAATGCATCAAACATCGTAATTGAAATTGTTCAGTTTTTACAATCGCTTTACGTCACTTTGGTCAACTATTTGGGGTCCATTAACGGAACACCTATCATTCAGAAACCATCAACAATGTACTGTTTATCATAATACGTACTAAACAACACTCAATGTTTGAATTTTAGTTTTTTTCGAATTTGCGAAAAAAATGACCGAAAACGTATCAAAAATGTGTTTTATTGTTAATTTCAAAATATCTAAGAGACATCCACATTTTCAATGGGCACTATTGGATTCCTCGTACCCAAAAACATGGGTATAGACATCAAAATCGTGACTCTAGCTATGCTAGGGCCCAAGTTATCGCCAAATATGTGATTTCAATGGCGGCCATTTTGAATGTGTCATAAAACGAGGTTGAGGGGCGGGAAAAATTGAACCCCAATATTTCTGGCTTATTTGACCCCTAATAAAGTCAAAAAAACAATAAAATCAATTTTGGCAAGAACTTTTAATTTTAGGCATATTTCTGACATACCGCACCAGACTATATAGCTTGAATACTATATATGACATATTTTGTGTATTTTTACAGGATCCTCTGCACAATTATATGTGTGACAAACTGTACTGGAGGGGACATTTTTTTACCGGTTCAAATAACAACATCACAAGTGCTATAAATGCATACTTTAGATCAGTAAAACATGATATGTTGCTCAACATTTCATATTCTAATTTTGCTCCAATATATATTGTTATTAATCAACATTTTGTTTTCAAATTGAGCTGAAGTAGCATAATTGTATAAACTTTGCTAAAATAAAATGATGTTTAAGTGGTTTATCACGGGTAAAGGCCGCAACTATTTGTCTGCATCTTATTAAACACCATCATGGAAAAACAAATAATTTTGATTTTTGTGACATAACTTGGACAAAAAGAGATAAAAAAGCATCATCAGTCATAGTTTACAAACATCTACATTACTATTATTCCCATATAACCGCAGAGACAGTTAGTGTATCCATTCCAGCCCCCTCACGATAGTCTAGAAAGCATTTTGTTGGCACATCCTTCCCTTAAACCTGACATTTTGTTTTATACTATAAAACAAAATGTGAGGTGTATGGTATAAAACAAAATGTGAGGTTTGAGGGAGGGATATATATGCCAACAAAATACTTTCCGGGCTTTCAGGAGGGGAGTTGGATAAATTATAGTACTGGGCTAGGTATCTGGGATGCTTTGCCTGATATCAAGCATATAGTAAATAATGGGCAATAGTCAGCCATCTTGCATTTGATAGAGTTGAAATTTGTCAAGGTATATAAATGAAAACAACCATTTTCAAATGCATATACCTCCCTTATCTTCACTTCATCATGGCTGTTAGGAGCATAAGCTTGTTGTAGGGTGTAGCTAGCTAACATACCGTAGTTTGCCAGATATCAGGCATATTCAATAATTAAATAATTGCCGCAAGTCTGCTATTTTTATTGTGATCAAGTTCAAATTTGTTAGGTCACAGCTGTCACTCCCTGAAATCTAGCATTTTCCTTTTACTTTGTTACTTAGTTGTAAAGTAACTGTTTTATTATGCTAATGTACCGTGCACAATTTATTTATGTATAGTGGTTTAAAAATAATATAAACTTCAGCCGATCTTGAGCTTATATAATTGGATACAAAGTTTTGTATGTAATGGTACATATAATTAAAAAAATAATAATACATACCTCAAACTGAATACAAATTTACATGCATGCATCAATAGCCCTACCATTATTTTACACCAAGCTACGTTTTTACTACGGTAAAGCAATTACTGGTTAACTATTTTAGTATGGTACAAATAATAATTTATCATGTTTATATAACAATACCGTTCTCTCACTCCAGCCTAGGTCTATATCTACAAATCTGGGATATATTTGTATTCATAACAAGACCTATTAAATTTGATTTTTTTCATATATCCCGATAATCGGCTATTTTTAATTTGCCAAAATATCCCCCTGAAACCTCACATTTTGTTTTAGCATAATAACCTTTGAACCATCTGGCACATTTTAGCAGATATCACATATATTAAAGTAGGCCTAAACATGACGTCATTAGGCCAATTCCTATTTTATACCGGATGCTATCGGCAGTAACAGCGGTTAAAATCCAGTATTCAACCATTGTTATTATGCGACTACATTTTTTGCCTTTATTGGCCCATTACTGATCCAATGCGGAATATAGATCATAAACTGTATTGGCTGAAAACAGCACCAATGTGCAAGACATAATGATAATCAGGCCCAATTAAACCATTTTATTGGGCCAATACTGTGATGTTATCAGGGTAATTTTGAAATTGACGGGAGTTGAAATTTTTCAGGGCATTTCCCTCGATCCTTAAAACCTCACATTTTGTTTTCTTATTCTATGGTCTAGCTGTCTGGCAATATTTGCTGTAGTAGTAAATCTATTCGGCACAAAAGGTATTTTAAGTGACATTGTAATACGATAAAAACGTTGTAGTCAATTGATGAGATGAATGATGTACAGATGATGATGTGAGGGTGGGGGTGATAGGGCATGGTGGATTATTGAGAGCGTTTTCCTTCGCTCGCCTGATAAGGGGTTCTGGGCATGTCTAGGGGATATACCCCCAGATATGGCCAGACGACCGGAGACTTGAGTTTTCCCTGTGCAAATTAATGCTGAAACTCTGTGGCATTTTGCGCAGCTCCGCTATCCTCGGGTCGGATAGTCCCCAGAGTAACAATAGGAAGGATAACTCCCTCTGGATAACTCCATTCATCCAATGTGAGAGACATAATGTCAAACACGCTATTGCCGGTTATTTAAGGCTACCACAGCCTACATCAGCGCCAGCACTGATGCGGGTGCTGCATCGGCTCCGCTGTTGAGCGGAGGAGCCAGGGTACGCCACTGGCAATCCGCCCGAAGATTATGGCCAGATACGAGGAGGCTGCAGCTGCCCTTGGATGATTGCTGTAGACGGCAATATTTGCTAGATATATCAGACATAATATATATTTTTTAAAGTAGATAATAAATGGCAATTAGTTGGCAATTTTGAATGTGATCTGAGTTGAAATAAGGTCTATCCCTCCCGGAAACCTCACATTTTCTTTTATATTAATTGTCGAGTTATCTGGCACTGGATATGAAGCATGTCAAGTTAAATAATGGACACCAGTTGGCCATTTTGAACCTGATAGATTTGGAAGTTTTTCGAGGCATACATGTATATTTTATGAATATAACTGGTATGCTGGTAACACTTTCTCAAACCTCACAATTTTTTATAGTTATAGTCTAGCTATAGCAAACGATCTGCTTAGCCTTGCCCTCCTTAAAACCTCACATTTTATATTATATCAATTAATTGTCTGGCTATTTGGCATGGTTTGCCAGATATCACTATCAGGCATAGTAAATTAAGGCCATACAACGCTGCGCCAACTTGAGCATTGTAAGATCCTACATCATGTACCAGTGACATGTGCGCTATCAACTATTATATATCTGGGGGCTGGGGCCATGTTATAAGACATGACATAATTTTATATCCTAGCATATAACCTGTAGTGAAACCACCTCCTGGGGCATTAGATAGTATGTAGTTCTCATTTCTGGTCATATTTTGAAAGTCAACAAGACATTTAAACTCATTTTTTGCAATAGAAAATGTATATGACAATCATACATTTAAACTATTAAATCCATTTTAAAGTAGGCGGGTCATCATGGTTCGCTGAGCAAACATTATCCACCCATCCGCATGTGCAGCATCGTCAAGGTCCACAGGAGTGGGGCCGCCGAAGCGAAACTATTATGGTTTGGTGAAGCAAAAGGACCCAGCTGCTAAAAACACATTTTTTTAAAATTCAAGTAGTCTAGTAGATTGTGTATCGGTACAGACCGCTTAAATCGCTTGACAAGCATGAAAAATACCACAAGTTCTATACCTGAGTAATTACACTTTTAGTGTTACATACGTTCTGTCCCCTCCAGTACGCAGTGTACTGGCAGCCTATTATAGACAATATATAGCACATTTGTTTGATGATATATACGCCATAAATGTATATATATTGTACTAGTAGGTCTTGTAAGTCAGAACAGTGAAGAAATTACATTAACATGCTAATATTGATTTAAAAATGAACAAAGGAAACACCCACAAAATATTTTTTGGTTACAACTTATCCATTAATGAAATACATATGTATTTTTAATAAATATCAATTTGTTGGTGTCTAGTGGCTGCCATTAACAAAGGCTTTATTATAATAATAAATAATTACCAATATAGATCAGTAAATTACAAAAATTATGTCTTATCACACAAAGAATACTAAATATTGATATTATGTACTGGAGGGGACAATTATAATTTAACACTATGTTCATCTAAAAATGTATAAATATGTGGTTGTTGTAACATGAATTTCCAATTAATATCCACGTGGGCCTCAAAGAGGCAGGTTATATTGCAATAATAATACATCTTAGAAAAACACCCTGCGTGGATCTTGAATAGTGATGTGCTGGAGGGGACATTATTTTAACGGAATTTTCACATACATACAGGTAATTCTAATTAATTTGCTAATGTTAATCAGCAATCAGTTTGAAGTATGTGTATGCCATATATAACCACCAGACCTATTCAAAAGAGTAATTAAATGTCTATATATATGTAGATAGTTCAAGCTGGGCAGTGATGTACTGGCGGGAAAAAATGAAAAAACTTTTAACGGAAAATACTTTAAACTCAATAAATACACATAAAATCAGATTTTGTGACTCGATTTTTGTCAAACATGTGTAGTTTAAATCGTAAGACCAATAACCATACCACAAATAAAACTTTACTTGTGTGTTAGATGCATATCTGGAATAGGAAAACCCTCCTATGAAGACAATTCCGGGATGAGACTGCAAAATGTGTTGGAAATAACATAAATACCACTGATTCATGAAGAAATAATTGACAAAACTTTATAAAATGTGGTCTGTTGTTTCCCCATACAACCCTTGTTAAAATAATAAATGTTTCATATAAATATCTAGCAGTATTTGCTAAAAAATTGTGTAAAGTTTTAATTTTTCCTAAATGCACCCTTTATGTGAAATTGCCCATGTGTAGTGTAGAATAGTAAAAAATGATACAATTTTAAAAATCTGAAGCATAGCACGTGGACAATCGGAACAGACTCAGAGTGCTTGGGTACTGCATGTAATAGAAGGGGCTATGTTTTTGGGATTGACATATACATGATCTAGGTCAGGTCAAACCGGCCTCCTTTTGTCCTGGTTGACATTACAGGGGATACTACAGCGCTGGTCTAGCATAGTTTTTTAACCCTTTCAGTGCGGGGACCATCTTTATACGTGAGAATCTGACCTCTGTAGACGTCAGATTCTGACGTATGAAGACGGTCCCACCCTGAAAGAATTAAAATATTTCTAATTTCCAATATATTTATTCAAATGAACCGGACAGAGCTAACTAAAAAATCTGTGATGATTTCAAAGTGAAAACAACCCTTTAATTAGTCTCCATGGTTTAAACAAAAGTTATTCAGCGCTGTAAGGGTTAATAACGTTATAATTTAACAGCCATCGATAACCATATCAGCGTGACAGGGTTAATTAAATTACCTTCTTGGGCTAAAGGTGCTAAGTATGCTTTAAAATTGTTAATTGGACTAGAATTGACCAACTTCACCAGTTCTCAAATCTGACTATACGTCGGTGTAACCGTTTCAGCGTACCCCCCCCCCCCCAGCATACCGGTATATTGACACGGAAATCCACATTTTATTAACCCTGCTGGTCCCTATTCGGTCCCTGGGATTACACGCCAAAATTAATATGATTACTGCTGAGTACCGTTGAACATAGATCTTTTCAAGAAGATGGGTCGCCACGTTTCGAGTACACATTGAAACCACATGCGCAACATGGTCAACGTCCCATCAAGGGCCGGGTTTGAATTTGCGTCTCAAGTGTGTGAAAATCAAAGTTTATTTTAATATTTATATCAGCTTACATTCCAAATAAATGTATTGGGGAGGCGGGGGTTGGTCGGTTGAAATATATAAGAATGACCATTTCATACTAGTGAGAAAGTATTGCGGAAATATAAGTAACTATACATATATGGCGTGATGGGCCTACGCCGGGAGTTCCGTTATGGGGTCACAACGGCCGACGAGGGACTCCGCCCAATCTCACCATCAAAACTCAAACATCCTCCTCATCCGTCTGGTCGACGGTTTCAAACAAACCAGGAAACTCTCTTCTCTCTTGTCATGTTTATTTGATTAACATGCGATAACAGCAAAGCACAACCATCCGCGCACGGCACGTCTCTATGGACTTAGCGAGAGCGAGCTACGGCACGTCCGCAGTCGCTGAGTATTACGCTTGAAGTGCGGGAATAATACCAAGGCCGCACACACTGCTCTGTGTGCGCACGTCACCACGGTATGAAAACGAGGTGGTCATCCCCGTCCGCCCGCGTCCAGGAATCTGGGGATAAACGCCACATTAACTGAGCGATGTCAGGATCCTACATTACCCCCGGCTGAGTGACAACGTAGGACCAAACTGACGTGTAGGAGACTGCTTCGTGCAAGTAGCGGGGTTGTAAAATATGTAACCTCTTATACTAAGCATAGTTTTCTTTAAAAAAATATATAGCGAGTGTGGTTACATTGTGGGCGGTTGAAAGCGCAGCATTATACGTGAATTGTCCTATCTTCTTAACACCAACTGTCCTTTATGTATGATTCATGTGCTGCAAGCTGCGATCAACCCATTCATTTAATTAACAGAATTGCTATTAATGCTTTAGCAATGAGCTTGCTAAAAGAAAATGTCTTTACATTTATATATCTGTACACAATTCTGCCAGGCCTGTAGTAGCCTAGTATTCTGTAATTAAAATATACTGAAACTTTTACGTAAATTGCTCGTTCAAAAATGACTTACGTAAATTACATGCAATACAAAATACAATACAATGAAAAATGTAATAGTGTGATGCGTGTGGCTGGTCTCGCAGTCTTTATCGTTTGGCGCAATAGTAAACAGCGAGTGCCAGCCGCACGAATCGAGCACGTGTGTGGATGTTGCGTCCAACACATGCTAAATATAAAGCGATTTATTGCATTCGCTGGTCGTTAGGGGGCAGTACTCGAGTACTGTATCGAACAAGTGTTTGCATTGTCAGTTCGTTTGTAGGGTCGATTGTGCGTATCGTAGCGTCGATTCGAATGCAAGTACTCAAATCCCCATTAGCGCGAGGAGTAAAAAACTGAATGATCGTGCTCGGGCCTAGTTGGCCTTTATTATGAGCGATCACAGCTGGCGTCTCACCGTGTGATAGCCTTGAGTTGCATTATGCGGTAACGCTATGACGTACCTGATTCGGGCGCGTGCCCTACCACAGGTTTTAAAATAATTCTGCGATTTGGTCGCAAAAAGACATGATAACATTTATCGTTCGATGTGCAGTGGAACTAGTTGTTCCACGAAATGTCACGTGTGGGACATGACCAGCTAGTTGCTGGCGCGCCAAACGCAAAAGTCGCCCTCTTGCGTTGGCAGAACATTAAAAACATTAAAGTTAAAAAACGCACATGTCTGTGTCATATCACCGGACGTGCAGTGAAAGGAAACAGACCTATGCATTGTCGTAAAAAATCGTTAGCGATGTATCGTAAAAAATCGGAGGCGATATAAGGCGCGAAAATATTAAACTGGAATTATTAAAAAATTCACTATTAATAAAAAATTCAATATTAAGTTGAATAATAAGTGATCTGAGAAAATATTCAGGATATGAAATTATTATGTTCTGTAAGGCTGATGCAGGTAGGTATAATAAAATGACTGCTGAAATCTTAGAATGTTCTGAAGTCGATGCTGATCTGGTTATGCTGTGCCGTACCGGTAAATGTACTGCTGATGCTGATTGCTAGCCTTATCGGCTGAAGCAGACAATCACGTTTATAAAATCTGTCGGCTGTGCTGTTAAATGCGTTGTTCATAGGTTTATACGGCATACACTGTGTGCTGTGTTGTAAACATGACCGTATTTGAGCAGCGCCGCATGACACGTGGACGGCACCTGTGACGGTCACGCTGAAAGGTGGGCCCACATCACAAATGCTGATTCGATCCACAAAACTGTCAGCATTATTAAACCTGTCAAATCAGGTTACTTTACATAGTTCATATAAAATTGAAATCGTTTATTTATTAAAGTCATTTAAATAATGAAGCACTCAGTCTGCGACCTATTTGGCTTGCTGTGCAGGCCTGAGCGAGTATAAAAATGTCATATATGAACAATGCCAAACTGTAGTTGGCCGTCGTTAATAATATGTTCAATCACATTGTTGAAGTGACGTAAGTCTATCTCCACCGTGTCGGTGGCAGGTTTCCATAGTGCTGGTGCACACCCCAGGCCTTTGGCCAGGGTATGCGGTCGCCACTCTCCGTGGCCTAAGTCCGTGACGTGCCGTGCGCGGGCAGGTTGTGCAATGCCGTGAAAATCAGATGAAAAATGTCTGTAATATGTTGAAGCTAGAAGTGTAGACTGTAGAAAATGTTCATGCTATGTCGCATGGTGCGAGAAACGGGGATTGCAGATTAGTTGCAGAAATATGCGTCGTTGGAGTTTCACCTAAGTGCTGTTCACAAATTCACAAAAGGTATGTATTGATTAAAGTGAAAACTGGAGGTCTAGATGAGACATAAAACGTTTTCACTGAGTCACACACATGCAAAATGGTACCGTGAAAACCGTAGGTCGCAGTGGTACATAAAAACAATATGCCAGATACAACTGTGATAAGCTATGCTAAGCTATGATAATAGTATTTTGTAAATCGACCTGGGTGAAAAAAATAATTTTCACACAAGTCGAAAAACAAATTTAAATATTTGCAATGTTTCGCAATAGCGCAACTGTCAAATCGAATATTTCTGTATTTATAAAAAATTTAAACTTCAGAAATAACTATCGTGAGAAAATCTCGTTCTCAAACTGATAGACTAAATGTGACTGTGAAGAAAAGCAGTGACATTTATGATTTAAGAATAATATCTAAAACGTGACTGACAGTAGTCTATGCTGATAAATGATAAAGTATATCATTTCGATGAAAAATGATATCTGTGATGAACATTCCACGTTTTTTTTTTTATAATGGTACGTTCATCACCGAATCATTCTCATGAACGTCCGAATCAATCGCTCGCATCGATTCATTGGTTGACGTATAAACCGACTGTGTTCGGTGCAGTTGTTGTTATTTCGTCTGTGGTGTATTGTCGGTGCTCACAGCCTGTGCAGCAGGCAGCATGTGGCTTATAGTCTGTGACGGTAAGCTTTGAGCGGTACGTACATAGTATACAGTCAGCATCCCCGTCACGCCTCACATTAGCATATTCATCAGCTACTGCGTGCCCAAATAAGGCGCTGAATAGCCTAGCACGATTACAAACACCGAAAAGCGTTTCAAAGTGAACAAAAGTCTCGCACAATTAGTGGCAGAATTTCGTTTTCGAAACGACTTATTTACACATTTTCTCCCTCAATCGTGTTGAAAAAGAAAATTTACAAACAAATTTAAAAAAAAATTGTATTACAATCTGTCCGTGTAAAATTTGAAACACGTGACAAATAATCTCCACCAAATCAAAATGGCGGTTTACTTTATGCTAATGTGATGCGGCGACACAGGTTCACTGTCCCGATGCATGCCGGCTAGGGGGGAACACGTGGGTGCCCACGGCGGGCTTTGAGCTAAGTTAGGGAAACCAGCGGTCAAGATGGCGCACACCTACCAAATACAAATACAATATTCATCCCGGTCCTGGGAATATTTTTAAACAGACCAAATAAGACCGTTTATTGACATTCATTTAGGGAAACAATTTATTTTGGCCCTAAACCTATTAAAGGTTACCCGAGTCGAAGCGATAGTAAAAATTTCTGTCGATTTGTAGAAAAAATCGGGAAAAAATGACGAGATTTCGTCTATGGACTTTAAGATCGAGTTACTCAATTATGGTAATCAACGATAAAAATGAGTTACAGAAAATACCCACTTCCTACTCGCCTACAGTGGCATTAGTAGGATGAAGGCATTAAACAAACTCTTACGATAAAAAAATGATAGACTATGTCTATGAGAATAATTTTCTGGATTCTTCTAGAGAAACCGGCAAGGCCCCATCTTGAAAAGGCGCCAAACACGTGGGATTTCGACCAAAAGTTTAGAAATTTACGCCGTTTTCGACGTAAAGAAACGTGCTTCTCGTCTGATAACTCTTTCTGATTAATGTAAACTGGCATATATATATTTTGACCTACAGCTTTCACGTACCTTGTGAAAAAAATGCTATTGATTTTTTTCAAAAAATCCCCTAAAATTAATGAAACTATCCTTGAAAACAGCGGTTTTCAACTGGCGTCTAGGTGAAAACACTGTTGCGTAAACGATCAGTCGTCAGGGGTCATCAATATGGCGAGATGGAACGTCGTGGTTACCAAGATGGCGTGATGGGCCTACGCCGGGAGTCCCGTTATGGGGTCACAACAGCCGACGAGGGACTCCGCCCAATCTCACCATCAAAACTCAAACATCCTCCTCATCCGTCTGGTCAACGGTTTCAAACAAACCAGGAAACTCTCTTCTCTCTTGTCATGTTTATTTGATTAACATGCGATAAAAGCAAAGCACAACCATCCGCGCACGGCACGTCTCTATGGACTTAGCGAGAGCGAGCTACGGCACGTCCGCAGTCGCTGAGTATTACGCTTGAAGTGCGGGAATAATACCAAGGCCGCACACACTGCTCTGTGTGCGCACGTCACCACGGTATGAAAACGAGGCGGTCATCCCCGTCCGCCCGCGTCCAGGAATCTGGGGATAAACGCCACATTAACTGAGCGATGTCAGGATCCTACACATACATTCAACTAGGATAATAAATACATGTTATCTTGCACAAACGCTGTGGGGTGAAATTGTGATAAGTGTTAGCTATACTAATAAGTTAATCTACTTGCTATTTATCTGCTCTATTATGATACTATTTTGTGTAAATTAAACCTTAGGAAATTCGCGCAAATAATGAGAATTCAATTTTTTATTGAACACTAAACATGCATTGATATTACCTGGTTTTTTTTAGGTCTGAATTCTAAAAAGTGTGGAAGTTTAAGTATGCAGTATGTTTATTCAAAACTAGAGATTTAGTTTTCTAATCGCAGGGCCGTAGCCTGCGGGGGGGGGGGGGGCAAGGGGGGGCATTTCATAAAACAAATCAATGCATATTATCCCCACCTGGGCTAATTCTGCCAAGAGACCCGTTTGTTACGAGCCGCCAGCACATCTTTATGACTTTGTGTTCTATGAGATTCTAATATTTTGAATTTAATTATGTTGTCAATAAAATTAAATTTAAAATAACATCATAAATACTTGAAACAAAGCTGCAGGGTTGTACCTTCTCGCATGGTACATATGGTTAAATATATTTGACCTTGAAATTGACCTTCTGACCTTGAGGATGACCTCAATTCACAAAAATAATACCAGAAATGGATTTTGCAGTAATCACTAGAAAATGAGGCATTACACTTTTTTCTAACTTTATTTGGTAAAATCATATTTCCGCTCACTTTACCTTAAAATTGAATATTTGACCTTGAAATTGACCTTCTGTTTTTAAAGATGACTGCAAATCAGAAAAAAAATCGGACCAGAGATGAATTTTGCAGTCAAAATTACACAAAAATGAGGTATTAAAGTTGTTTCTACCTTTATTTGTTGAAATGTCATATTTGACCTAGAAATTGAACTTTGACCTTAAATTGTGTAATAGTGGTCAAGAATAACAAGATGTCGTCCGGAAAATTCTGAATACATGTATCCTCACCATCAATAATGAACAATGCAAAAACGTTACACTCCAATATGAGGTCCAGTGCTAGTTCTGCCAGACTAATAGTGATGGAGTCTATGACGAGATTTAATCTATCAATTATATGATTTTTTACGTCATGATAATTTAAATCGCGAAATAGAACGTTTTAGAGAAAAAAACGGCTTGACACGTCTTCACATTCGATTCCCCATACTCGAAAATGGTTCAAAGTGGTCAGAAAACTCTGGGTCAATAGGCCCCTATTTTGCTCCTATTTCCACCAGTCTAATACCAGCATAACTTCTAGCGCATATATTTTTTAAGATTAGATATAAACGCAGCACAACTACTGTCCTTGACTGTATTCCAACCGGAAAATAGCATCATGGCACATACTATCTTTTAAAGATTTTCCCAAATGATTACGAAAACAGATATGTCCTCGAAATAACAGGCCACAATCACAACTGAGATGAAAAATAATGCTATTGTTAAGCTACAGTACTGCTAGGGTTATTGCACGCAGGAAGATTAGCATGACCAGATTAATGACCTGAGATAATTAATGATAAGGCCTATAGCGCCACTATGTTTACTTATAACGCGTTGCCCCAAGGTGATTACCAAACCACAAGTGAAATTATGCCAGCAGTCAGATCACGATGTAATACCAATAACATATTTTTGTTGTTGTTGCGAGAATAACCTTTTCTATTATTCCGGGCATACTCATACTAGCATACTAGATATAGGCTATAACTATAGACCATAATATTAACATATACTAGTATTTAATTTATATGATTATGCCTATGCTCGATAAATCACTATTATACATGACATAGAGATAGTGACACCAATAACGTTATAAACCTATATATTCTTGGTGACACAAATCAGGGGAAAAACCTAGCGCTCTCAAAATGCTTAAAAGCGAAGCAACAAAATTAAAATGACTGAAAAACTGTCTTTATGTTCCAAAGTTTAAAAAATGTTTAGTTTTGTATCAATACCTCTGGTACATATGGTCATGATGAGACAGAAACAACCTAATAACTGTAGGACCTGCAATAACGAATTGTAAACAAATCTGCCCAAAATGCCAGGTGATTCACTAACGGCGGCTTGTGGTTTAGCTCTGATCAGTTAAGGCGAACGCTGATTAGATGCTAATAATCACACTAATCACAAATAGATTTGGAGAGGTTTATAATTTCATCTCCTGTAAGATTATGGCTCAGTGATATTTCAACATTTCATATCAAGAGAATCATTAATATATTTATAATGTTTATTATTCATTTAATTGACTATCATTGCACAGTAGATATCCGTTATAGCACGAATCGTTACTACACGAATCGGATATAACACGATGCAACCATGGATCCCAACATTTTACACTATCTTTTTATCATTTTCAAAGAAAATTCGTGTTATAGTATTTCAACATCCGTTTGAGCATGAAATTTTCAGCTAATTTCACATGTTAATCGTGCTAGAAATAGCGGCAATCCTTCACGCTTGGCGTTCACGCGACGTCGCCATGGTAAATGGTAATGCACATGACAGCACCCTTTTAGAAAAATAGTATCTCAATATTATAACACGAATCGTGTAATAGAGTAATTTGACGTGCACAATTTGATCTCAGAAATTCAACTATATTTATAAATTAATTAATTTAATGCAGCGTGTTCAAATCGTGTAATAAAATATTGTAGCACAAATAATTTTTTTTTTTTAAATCGGGTAATACGGTATCATGGCGCGAGTGTGTTGTTTTTTTACACGTTTTTCAATCATGTAATAAAGTACATTTATTATCTGATTATAGCACGACTGTGGAGTTTTCCAAGTTTTTAAAATCGTGCAATAGCACGAATATGATGTTTTTTTTATCGTTCTTTTCCATGTTTTTAATCGTGTAATAACAGGAATACGACGGCCACAATTTATCTGAGTAATCTAATTATCCAATTATTGTAGCATGCATGCCCAGATCAACTTGCTGTTGCCAAGGTGTTATCAGTGGGTATGCTCGCTACTATACTGTGGAACACATCATGTTTCCTGTCGCGCAGTACACTTTTTAAAATTACAGGGCGGCAATATGATTAGAGCCCTTTCATTTACGCTGTTTAAAATATGTAAGCTCTCATTTAAGCTTGAATTACATATACCTCCGTGTTTGTAATTCACTGGTTATTTTAAATAGACATAAATCTAATATGAACTCCAATCTCCTGGGACCTAAAACATGAATAAAACAACATCAGTGATAAGATGTTTTATTAAACTATTTTGAAAAAAACCCCATAATATTTGTGTTGTAGTGAATTAGCATATCGCACGATATAAAAAATTGCGAAGACATCGTGTTCGTGTTGTAATGTTTTATTACACGATTTAGAAACATTTAGAGGGAACATCGTGCTCGCGTTGTGATGTTTTATTGTCCGATTAAAAAAAATAGTATTTTGTTTTATAATGCTTTATTACACGATTGAATAAACATGCCATTTTGTTAAATATTTTATACATTGTTTTAGCGTAATAGATTTAATTGTGTCGCATAAATATATTTATATGCTGACAAAGATCACAGTCACCTATACATGGCTGATTGATAGGCGTGCTCCACACCCCCCTCCCATCTCCACAGGACGTGTCAGTGTGAATCACAGGTCTCGTATGATCTCACGTTGAGAGTGATATTTCACGAGATCAATTGACAAGCACATGTAGGCCTACCCTCAAAATGATGACGTCATCAAACAGTGTCCTAGACATGGCCTCGTATACACAGCCTCACTCTGGTCCCGTATTCACTGACTCCACTAATTTTACTTTTATTGTTTATATCAGACAAATTCAACCAATTCACATTTTTATTAGACTATTTACACAAATAAAAATTCATATAACTTATAAACTCCGATATTTGTCCAGTAAGTAACGTTGTGCTATCAGCAGCTGATAAGCTACAGTATTATAGTTTCCTGCGTCAGCTATTATATTACCGTATCCTGTGTATTTACCGTCATCCGACGCTGGTCCAACATTAGCCCAACATTGGGCCAACACCTTGTGTAGTACTAGATAAGATCAGGCCATTGCATATAACACGATCGGCTTATAACACAAACTGTAATATTGGACCTCATCAATCGTGTTATAACGAATAATTACATTGACATGACATTGATTAGGCATTAATAACATCATAACGCTATTTGTATACAGTACATTTGTGATGCACGCAGATGATACGCATTTGACCCCCTCACTACTGGCAGTAAGTTCCCTGTAGTACTGGCCCGATACTAAAACTTGAACCTGAAAACAGGTACATTATAGCAATTTGGAACATAGCCTTAATAATATACTGTTATTACAGGAGAGGGATCCTATAACCTCCGGTGCAAGGTTTGACATGGGTTGGGGTTACCCTTTCTATGGGTGGGCTTACAATATATAGGCTAGGTAACGTTGAGGTCATTTCAAAGTCATTTCAAGTGAAATCAGCCGGAAAGTTACATTTTTGCATTGCCAGTTTCAAGGGGGTGGGGACCCGGCTCCTCCCCACTTTTCCCAGCAGAATTTTGAAAAAATCCTTCAATAGTATTTAAATAGTTGTATTATCAAAACAATTTAACATTTACGCTGAAAATTACAATGACACTATACATGTATGTGTTGTTTTTGTGTTGTTTCCCATTGTATATGGGCCTATAGACATCCATGACCATGATGACAGACTGAAATAGCTCAATATTACCTTTTCATTGGGGGATAACGCCCTACCTGTGCCTGTATGTAATGCCGAAACAATTTTAACATTCAGGAAATTAATTAAATCTCACCTATTTGATCTGGCTATCCCCCAGGGCTATCCCACACTAGCTCCTCAGTAGTCCGACTCCCTGTTGACGAATCTGCTTTTGCCTCGACTATGACACATGATCACGCTAAGGTTTTGTTTGCCTCTTCTCTGAGGATATAGGCGCTATAGAAGTTTTATTGATTGATTGATTTGGAGAATAGTATCGTGTTTGTTGGGTATTTTTCCTAGCGATTAGGCCTACAGAGGCAGTAGCATACCACAAATGAACCAGACAGTTATACCGGCGCTCGTAGTGAAAGGGTTAACTTCATGGTCAGCAATATTGATGTTTCAATTTCGCATAAATTGTCAGCAAAGTTTGTTTCCACTGAACAATACCGCACAACCAGATACACAGCTAGCTGCACACTGGCCCAGTGCTGGCTCAATGTTGGGCAAGTATCTCCACACTGTCCTAGCATTGAGGCAGCGCTAGTCCAGCTACACGTGTTGGCTGTTGTGATAAGCTTGAGCAATATGTTCTGAAACCTGTCATCAAGGTCGTTAAGAATATAAACTCGGCGCAGCATAGCTGTACGAGGTGTACATAATACAGAATTATGTTAACAGCATAATTGACACGAATTGTAAAAAAATAAACATTCCCTAACTAGGAAAATAAATCAGGATGATCAATATACTATGACATAGTAGTTAAACAAACTTGATACAAATAAGTATAAACAGTCACTGAAAATTCTAGATTAGTATAAACATATTTATTTAATAAATAAATATGTTTATACTAAAAGTCTAGATTCACAGGACATTCCAGACCTCATCCTATAGTGATACAGTAGTGTGCAGACACATTAGGCCTACCCATCAGCCCAATATCAAGTGCACAAAATAGTTGAAAATATAAACAATGACAAAATAAATACTTTGCACAGTTTCTGAATTTTTAGTAATAAATAAATTAAGCTTGGCTTCATAAAATGTCTGAATACTCACTATTTGTTTTCCTCGTGGTGGAAATGCAGCCATGGTTGTTGCAGCAAGAACTGTGCAGCATTCGTTCACTGTTGTACAACGTCCTCGTGTATATCATTTAAAATACTGATATAGTCTTCACCAGGTGTGACTTAGTAAGTCTTAGCAATGATACGCATTTTAAATTTTCATCTCATTGCCTTCGTATAGGGTGGTGCAGTTAGATAAAAGTCGATAATTCAGACAGAAAAGGAAATTAACAGGCATAGGGCCTAAACACAACTGATGCGGAGTACACTAACACGGGAAGCACCGAACGCGTCGCTTCGCCATCCAACGATACCGGGAATGAGCACACGGATACAATAATAAAATCGTTTTTTTCTCACATGCGGTTTTTCAATAATCAATTTCAGGTCGAATCAAACCATAAACACCAAGGCAACAAGTTTCTGCTATTTCTTTATACATATACACCATTTCATCAGAAATAAATACGAAAATAGAGGTGTCACCTAAAGGTAGTACGTGTTATATATCCTTCAATTAAAAAACGTACTTTCTCGGCTATAAAATAAAACTGAAACCAAACAAAAATCGATTTGCAACATTGGGACATGACGAGAATGTTAAACAATATGAATGCGCAAAACATGGGTGCAGCGTAACAAGAATATTCATCAAATACTTTTGGGTGACTCGACATATCCTGTAGGTGACACGTGTCACCTACGTGTCACCTAACGGTCGCTATGATGTCACCCAACGGTTGCATTTGCGGATATATATATATATATATATATATATATTATGTATATTTTATATATGTTCGTGTGTTACAGTCGGCATGATAAAATGTCCATGCAGGTGATATTAAAATGCGTTTAGGTTGTCAAAAAACGGATCATATATCGCCAAGATCCAGTGCCACAAGGTCACTAGGTAACCTCATTCCAAAATACTATGGTAAATACACATCTCGGTAGAAGGTTAAAAGTTTTTTTTCCACTCGAACCCATAATTCGTGGTTGAAATACACGTGTACTACGAATGGTGACCCCACACAACAAAATCGCACCCCCTCAGTCCAGTTACTGTCAGCTGCATTGACAATAATCGGCAAATGATTTTTTCAATGACAGGACTCCATTCTCTTCTTTCAAACAGTCAGTATACCTTAACACTTTAACCGCCAAATTATTTAATTTGAATTAACTTGAAGTTGTGTCTCGCTGACGCGATCCACAACTTCAAGTGAGTGAAAATTATTCAGATTTGACAATATGAAGGTCAACTGTTTTTAAATATTGCTGATTGATGTCACATTTTATCTTCAACAGGTTTAAAAGGTGGTATATAATGTGCTAATAAAAAATGAAAAGCCGAATATATGCGGCACCGGCGGTTAAAGGGTTAAACAATAATGACATTCGACTTTGAGCTATTCTAGTGACATTTCTGATGGCAAAGACGGATCCAGTTAAATTCCATCTGAGAAACATATAGGCTTATAATAGTAAACAGTCACGCAGACAGCCAGGGGATCCCGGCTGCTTGTCCGACACCGGCGCGTACACGTGCGTGTGCTATTTTTATCACGCTATAGCGCGTCATCCCGGACTTACGCTATTCAAGGCGTTCGCTTCGGCATACAAACCGAAGTAAACCGGATCACTAGACTATTTTAAGATTGGTGCGACTCGAACAAGATTTAATTATTTTGAAAACACCATGGGCGTTGACCCTGTGCTGATTTGATGCTGGGCCAGCGTCGCAGACGTTGGGCCAACGTTAAAACCAGCATTGGGTCAACGTCTGGTGTTTAATTGGTACAAGCCCCACATGGTTTTAGCGGCGACATACTATATTATGCTGTTTTATGGTGGCCCATCCTTTCAACATCAAAGCGACATTGGATTAAGTCTCGTATTTTCTGGATATCTTCTCTGCGGTTGTGTACACATTGATAAGTGGTCTATTATAGCCTACTATACCGTTAGTGTGGCGATGTGTAGGCCTATATTAACAACTCACAAACGTGGCATATATGCATATTGGTCATTTAATGACGCTGGCCCAATATACAATCAGCATTGGGTCAATGCTATGTCTTCCCAGCAAACACGCCACATCGATCCAATGTTGGACAAATGTTGGTCCAACATTGGATGGATGTGTAGGCCTAGTGTTTGTAGAGGCACAGTCTGTCCGACTAGGTAGAAGATGGTCCAAAAAGAAAGTTTAAAAGCTCTTTGGTATATATTTCAAAAGTTAGGCCATTTGACATGTAGGCCTAACACAATTCTGAGAATAAACCGGAATGAAGTTATTGGGTTTATACATGTTATAGTCATTTACTACATGTCAAATAATCTAACTTTTGAACTATACAATATTTTTTTACGACATTTTCAGGATCGATGCCAAATGACTAGAAAAAAAGGTTTACAAAATTTCATGAAAATCGCTTGAGAATTGACTGACTGGATACCGGAAAGCTAACTTCAATTTTGGACCATCCTCCAACGTTGGACAGACTATATTGTGTACCCCGCACTATCCTAGCAAAACTAGACATGGCCCAATGTTGTATCAATGCTTGTACTATATCTTGTAGTACTGGCCCAGCAGCGTCAGTCCAATAGTGGGTAAATGATTTGTCCTTTGTCCTGTACATGAGAGCGCTTCAATCATTGTGGAGCGATAATCAGGGGTATTCCCCTGCTTGTCTCACGTGGTTATGAATCAGTGAATGATAGCCCAACATTGTCTTATATTTCGGGCCAACGTTGATCACTTTATCCCAGCATTGGCTGAGATTCCGCTTCAGCCGCGTTTCAGTTGCGCCTATCATACAAAGCATTCATTCAACTGCATTAACCCTTTGACTTCCAGGCCGGAGTGCATGCCAGGATCCAGATATACTGGTGTAGGAGTTCTATTTTTCGTCATTTAAAGCTGGAATTGCTAACGCAATTTCCAGCTTCAAATGACGAAAAATACATAAATGTAGTATATATTTGACGAAAATTTGTGTCATTTTATGGTTACGTTCATTGACGAATGACGACTGAAATTTCCGTCATGTATGGTAGTGAAAAGGTTAATGTTGGGATGGACCAACGCTGATCCATTGTTGCCTTAACGTTGGCCCACCGTCTTCGTCATAGAGTCAACATTTGTTGTATTGCATGCAGCTGGTGTGTGTTATATTATGATGGTTTCATACATATAACCACGACTGTCAGTCTAAAACCAGCTTGATACTAGTAGGCCTAATGCTATAGGCCTACATAGTATAAACCACAGTTATCAGTGGTAATACGGTGCATTTTGCACTCATTTATCTGCAGCTATGTGCGTGTCATAGGCCTACATTCAGACACTGTGGATTGAAATAGCCTGCGTTCAAATTGTGACACAACCCAAATATTGGGTTTAGAAAACAGCAGAATATGTTCAGTTTACTTCCATCATTTTTTAGCTCAAAGAAGGACACCCAAAGTTCAGACGACGACAACGAACGGTATGTATTTAGACGTTACAATGCTATCATGAGGCCACACTAAATTAATTTTATGTTCCTTGGGGTTCGCTATTTCGTGAACGCAATGAACCGAAATCTGGGAACTACTAATAATTATATTAAATATTTAAAAATCCCCGCCTCTGATTCATGTATGTGAGTTAAGAAATAATTAAATACATATTTATTTAATCAGCGCGCCCGCTTGTAGTTCAAAATTTAATCAAAACATAAAAATATCAACGTTTATCATTAAATTAAGCACACGCTTACTTTTTTCCAATGTATAGGGGCTTTTTAGGCTATAAACCGGGCTTACAATGATTGGTATAGATATAAAATAAGTTAATATAAATATGTATAAATATTTATATATTATACCAGTATATATATTAATATACCAGTATATATATTAATATGTATTCCCTCGTCCCGAAAAAATGTCTGTTTCACTAGCTTTCACCTTAATATTTTTTTCAGGCCTAAAGCTAAAATCCGTCAACCAATAAATTGATTTGGTTTGGCCTGACAGAAATATCTTGTGTGGTCACTGACCATTTTCCACACATAGATCACCCTCTGTAGACTTGTCATGCAGATACTCTTAATTCTAACATGGTGTCATGCGTGATACTCTCTCTAATATGGTGTCCTGCTTTCCAATGAGCCGTCAACAAGCGCATATGACGACCAGTAATTCACAGTTTTCGCATATTTACATATGCTAAAAGTACTACATTTTTATATTAGATATTTTATGAATAGCTGTTGTAGCCTACCACTTTGCAAACACATGTACAAATTGAAATCGATTTCGTGTGTTCATTAGGTGAAATAGGCACCTGCTCACTAAATATCGGCATGAAAATTGACACTTTTGTTGATTTTATTTCAACATGGATAAACCTGCCGCGTCAAAAAATTGTCTGAAAAGACATTATTGTCCTTGATACATTAAATCGATATCCCACCTGCTCAAATATTATCCACCAAATCTACGATATCGAGCAAAGTATTATCAGAAAGAGTCCTGCTTTCTAACAAATCCATTTGAGATTATGTTCTGCTTTCTAAGAGCAAGTGTCCTGCTTTCTAAGGAGCAAAGTGGTACAGA
The DNA here is from genome assembly GCA_964017125.1 of Flabesymbios commensalis. Taxonomy (NCBI): domain Eukaryota; kingdom Metazoa; phylum Annelida; class Polychaeta; order Terebellida; family Flabelligeridae; genus Flabesymbios; species Flabesymbios commensalis. The sequence continues at coordinate 7,586,574 of OZ024912.1, forward strand.
TGATATGGTAAATAAGTATAAATTGTCGAGTCTTCTTACTATTTATATTAATCATTCAACGCGGACAGAAGAGGCTGACACCATTAGTATGGTTTACAGCATGATGGCGCCAGAGTATATGATCACAAGCTACAAAGAGAGCCATTAGAAAGCAGGACACCATGTTAGAAAGTGTATGACGCATGACACCATGCTAGAAAGAGTATCTGCATGACAGGTCTACAGAGGGTGTAGATGTCGCTCGGGTAAACACTGGTAGACCCCGGCTCCATCTCTGAGGTCAGAATGGTCACTGACAGTGTCAGGTGTTCACGGGAGGTAATCAGTAATCTGACCAAAGGCTGGCTTTAGCTAAGAATTCACACCTGGTATGGGTCACCGCGAGGGTGTCGCCATCGCGACAAAGCAACTGTTGGGACAACGCTGGCTTATTAGGCCTATCATGATGCATTGATGTAGCAAAATTGTTTTAACATGTTTAATGTCGTGTGTGCTTGTTTCTTGACCAGTATTAGGTTGAGTAGTGAGATAGAAATAAACACTTGTGTGAACCCTTAAGCATTGAAATATTTTATATAAACCAAGAGAACAAAGTTTTTTACCCCTTAAAACATATTTTTAGACACAAAAATCATGAATTTGCTTGAAAGTTACATCATTTTTTCAAATTTAGCGGCTATCTTGTCCGCCATCTTGTATTTAAAAAGGCCACGCCATGTTAAAGTCTACACCAACCGGATTTGGGTACTACTATATATAAACTAAGGGGTCTTGTGAAGTTAAAAAAATTCCAAAAATCCGAGAAAAACTAGGATTGTCCAGACCGCATACACCCACCCGCCTACCATTAAAAAAAAAAAAATTATTGGAAACATGTACAAACAAAAAAACAACACAAAAAAAACAAAATATTTCCAAAAAAAAAGAAATCCGAGTTGGGGCTTGACCCACCTACCCACTTCCGAGTTTTTCTCGGATTTTTTGATTTTTTTTAACTTGACAAAACCCCTAAAGAACAATGCAAAGAAATTATTTTATGGGTGAATAACAAGGTTTTCTGATAAAATAGGGTCCTGCCACTGGACAATTAGGTCTTAATGAGTTTTTGTCGTCCCCTTCGGGCACCGCCGCTGCTCGCCATCTCCACTGCCAGTTTTGCCTCCAACATAGTACAACAGCTTGAATTCTTAATTTATACAAACATTCAACTCATCCGGTAATTTTTTTTACTGAAGGTCAAAGCTACAGGTCAAAGATTCAATAACATTACTTGTTAATGCGATAACTTGAAAAATAATTATTGGATCTCTCCAATTTTTTAAGTGAAGTTACCCATGAGTATGGAGATGGCCTGATTGGATTTTTCAGCTTCCCACCGATAATCAAAATGGTCGCAAGCTAGCGACTTATTTTTTTCCGAACTGATTTTTTTTAGAATTCACAATAGTGCCTGGAAACATGGTATATGTTTTCAGGATCTGTGAGCCTATTGGCATTTGTCCGTTTTCATGTGCGACCGAAATCAAGGCTATGGCGGCCATATTGATTTCATCAATTTTAATACATTGTTCTTATGTTCAGTTAAATGCCTCGAAAGCTTTATAGATTTTCAAGGTCTGTGAGTTTATTGGCATTGTCCGTTTTCATTTTCGACAGAAGACGAAGCTGTTAAGTTAAATACCTAGACACCTCGGACACATGTGGCGTATTGGCCGCAGTTGTGTCAAATTTGTGGCCATTTTGACTCACTACATCCACCAAGGTGTGTTTGAGTGCGTGCACGGTTTTTTTCAATTTGAAATCATAGTAAACATGGTAAATTTATGTCTTAGTTTAGCATGTTTAGCCCTTTCCACTTCTTACTATTTATGTTATGGGTCTATACGCCCATTTTAATTTTTAATTCTTTCTAAAGTCGGTCCCCGCACTGAAAAGGGTTAACCAAATATACCCTGACCCTAGCAGCCCGACCCGACACATTTACAAGCTGGTAAATATGTATATATTTTGAATTGTGTATAATTACTAATGGACCCTTTTCAGCATCTTGGGGGAGCCTCCAATAAGAATATCCAATGACCTGTTGCTCTGGTTAAACATGCAGTCTTTTCCAGACAAACATGAATTGTACACATTGTTCTTATACTGATATTTACAAATTGAAAGAAAACGCATATTCCATATTAACGGAGGGTCAAAATTAACGGAGGGTCCATATAAACGCAGGGTTCATATTAACGCAGGGTCCATATTACCGCATGATACATATTAACACAGGGTCCATATTAACATAGAGTCCATATTAACGCAGGGTTCATATTAACGCATGGTCCCTATTAACGCAGAGTCCATATTAAAGCAGGGTTCATAGTAACGCAGGGTCCATATTAGCGAAGGGTTTATATTAACGCAGGGTCCATATTAACGCAGGGTCCATATTACCACAGGGTACCTATTAACGTAGGGTCCATATTAACGCAGGGTTCATATGAACGCAAGGTTCATGTTATCGCAGGGTCTATATTAACGCAGGGTCCACATTAACGCAAGCTCCATAATACCGCAGGGTCCATATTAACGAGGGGTCTATATTAAAGCAGGATCCATATTAACGCAGGGTCCACATTAACGCATGGTCCATAATAAAGCAGGGTCGATATTAACGCAGGGTCGCTATTAACGCAGGGTCCACATTAACGCAAGGTCGATATTAACATAGTGTCGATATTAACGCAGGGTCCCTCTTAACGCAGAGTCCATATTGACGCAGGGTTCATAATAACGCAGGGTTCATATTAACGCAAGGTTCATATTATCGCAGGGTCTATATTAACGCAGGGTCCACATTAACACAGGTTCCATAATAACGCAGGGTCCATATTAGCGAAGGGTCTATATTAACGCAGGGTCCATATTAACGCAGGGTCCATATTAACGCAGTGTCCATATTAACGCAGGGTCCATAATAACACAGGGTCCATAATACCGCGGAGATTATATTAACAAAGGGTCTATATCAACGCAGTATCCATATTAACGCAGGGTCTGTAGAACCGTATAATGTTATTATGACGTATAATATTATTATGGTTATATTATGCGGTCACAGGGAAAAACGTAATTTGTAACCAGTACTGACGTATAATGTAACCGATCCTTTTATTTTCCGTAATTTACCCAAGGGAAATTATTCTTGATATAAAAGGGCACTTTTTAAAACTATTTGATGGACTAAAAATTTTCATTGTAATACTTTAATCCTTCGACCTCGTGTAGTGGCTTAGCGCAGCGCCTGTCACGCCGAGGCTCGCGGAAGCCTTAGTACTCTTTTTAAAAGAGACATGTCGATCTAAGTCTTGTATTTCACCTCCGACCAACCAGAGAGTGGCTCAACCTGTCACACGACGAGATCGGCCAATCACCATCGTCATTCAGCTGTTATTTAAATTAGGGGGTAAAATACGAGACTTGGGTCGACATGTCTTCTTTTAGTTATTTCTGATACCGAATTTCTGTAATCAACTTATCATAATTATGCTCTCACAACATGCACAACCCGAAATGCCAGTCCCATTCAAATGCATGTAAACTGCCTGAATTACACAGTTTAGTTTACTTCTTTCTGCCCTCCCAACTATGCAGTACCGTATATCATGATAAAACATGGGCTATGCTTTTTCAAAAGCCGCCATCGCCACTGCCAGTTTTGCCTCCAACATAGTACAACAGCTCGAATTCATAATTTATACAAACATTCAACTCATCCGGTAATTTTTTTTTACTGAAGGTCAAAGCTACAGGTCAAATATTCAATAACATTACTTGTTAATGCGATAACTTGAAAAATAATTATTGGAGCTCTCCAATTTTTTAAGTGAAGTTACCCATGAGTATGGAGATGGCCTGATTGGATTTTTCAGCTTCCCACCGATAATCAAAATGGTCGCCAGCTAGCGACTTATTTTTTTCCGAACTGATTTTTTTTAGAATTCACAATAGTGCCTGGAAACATGGTATATGTTTTCAGGATCTGTGAGCCTATTGGCATTTGTCCGTTTTCATGTGCGACCGAAAACAAGGCTATGGCGGCCATATTGATTTCATCAATTTTAATACATCGTTCTTATGTTCAGTTAAATGCCTCGAAAGCTTTATAGATTTTCAAGGTCTGTGAGTTTATTGGCATTGTCCGTTTTCATTTTCGACAGAAAACGAAGCTGTTAAGTTAAATACCTAGACACCTCGGACACATGTGGCGTATTGGCCGCAGTTGTGTCAAATTTGTGGCCATTTTGACTCACTACATCCACCAAGGTGTGTTTGAGTGCGTGCACGGTTTTTTTCAATTTGAAATCATAGTAAACATGGTAAATTTATGTCTTAGTTTAGCATGTTTAGCCCTTTCCACTTCTTACTATTTATGTTATGGGTCTATACGCCCATTTTAATTTGTAATTCTTTCTAAAGTCGGTCCCCGCACTGAAAGGGTTAAACAAATATACCCTGACCCTAGCAGCCCGACCCGACACATTTACAAGCTGGTAAATATGTATATATTTTGAATTGTGTATAATTACTAATGGACCCTTTTCAGCATCTTGGGGGAGCCTCCAATAAGAATATCCAATGACCTGTTGCTCTGGTTAAACATGCAGTCTTTCCCAGACAAACATGAATTGTACACATTGTTCTTATACTGATATTTACAAATTGAAAGAAAACGTATATTCCATATTAACGGAAGGTCAAAATTAACGGAGGGTCCATATAAACGCAGGGTTCATATTAACGCAGGGTCCATATTAACGCATGATACATATTAACACAGGGTCCATATTAACATAGAGTCCATATTAGCGAAGGGTCTATATTAACGCAGGGTCCATATTAACGCAGGGTCCATATTACCACAGGGTCCCTATTAACGTAGGGTCCATATTAACGCAGGGTTCATATGAACGCAAGGTTCATGTTATCGCAGGGTCTATATTAACGCAGGGTCCACATTAACGCAGGCTCCATAATACCGCAGGGTCCATATTAGCGAAGGGTCTATATTAACACAGGATCCATATTAACGCAGGGTCCACATTAACGCATGGTCCATAATAAAGCAGGGTCGATATTAACGCAGGGTCGCTATTAACGCAGGGTCCACATTAACGCAAGGTCGATATTAACATAGTGTCGATATTAACGCAGGGTCCCTATTAACGCAGAGTCCATATTAACGCAGGGTTCATATTAACGCAAGGTTCATATTTTCGCAGAGTCTATATTAACGCAGGGTCCACATTACCGCAGGGTCCATAATAACGCAGGGTCCATATTAGCGAAGGGTCTATATCAACGCAGGGTCCATATTAACGCAGGGTCCATATTAACGTAGGGTACATATTAACGCAGGGTCCCTACTAACGCAGGATCTCTACTAACGCAGGGTTCACAATAACGCAGGGTTCTCATTAACGCAAGGTTCATATCAACACAGGGTCTATATTAACGCAGGGTCCACATTAACGCAGGGTCCGAAATAACGCAGGGTCCATATTAACGAAGGGTATATATTAATGCAGGGTCCATATTAACGCAGGGTCCGCATTAACGCAAGGTCCATATTAACGCAGGGTCCATATTAACGCAGGGTCGATATTAACACAGGGTTCATTTTAACGCAGGGTCTATATTAACGCAGGGTCTATAATAACACACGGTCCATATTAACGTAGGGTTCTTATTAACGCAAGGTTCATATCAACGCAGGGTCTATATTAACGCAGGATCCACGTTAACGCAAGGTCCGAATTAACGCAGGGTCCATATTAACGCAGGGTCCACATTAACGCAAGGTCCATATTAACGCAGGGTCCATATTAACGTAGGGTACATATTAACGCAGGGACCCTACTAACGCAGGATCTCTACTAACGCAGGGTTCACAATAACGCAGGGTTCTCATTAACGCAAGGTTCATATCAACACAGGGTCTATATTAACGCAGGGTCCACATTAACGCAGGGTCCGAAATAACGCAGGGTCCATATTAACGAAGGGTATATATTAATGCAGGGTCCATATTAACGCAGGGTCCATATTAACGCAAGGTCCATATTAATGCAGGGTCCATATTAACGCAGGGTCGATATTAACACAGGGTTCATTTTAACGCAGGGTCTATATTAACGCAGGGTCTATAATAACACACGGTCCATATTAACGTAGGGTTCTTATTAACGCAAGATTCATATCAAAGCAGGGTCTATATTAACGCAGGATCCACGTTAACGCAAGGTCCGAATTAACGCAGGGTCCATATTAACGCAGGGTCCACATTAACGCAAGGTCCATATTAACGCAGGGTCCATATTAACGCAGGGTACATATTAACGCAGGGTCCCTACTAACGCAGGATCTCTACTAACGCAGGGTTCACAATAACGCAGGGTTCTCATTAACGCAAGGTTCATATCAACACAGGGTCTATATTAACGCAGGGTCTACAATAACACACGGTCCATATTAACGTAGGGTTCTTATTAACGCAAGGTTCATATCAATGCAGGGTCTATATTAACGCAGGATCCACGTTAACGCAAGGTCCGAATTAACGCAGGGTCCATATTAACGCAGGGTCCATATTAACGCAAGGTCCATATTAACGCAGGGTTCATATTAACGCAGGGTTCATATTTACGCAGGATCGATATTAACGCAGGGTCCATTATAACGCAGGGTTCATATTAACGCAGGGTCCACATTAACACAGGTTCGATATTACCGCAGGGTCTATATTAACGCAGGGTCCTAATTAACGCAAGGTCAATATTACGCAGGGTCGATATTAAAACAGGGTCCATATTAACGCAGGGTCTATATTAACGCAGGGTCCCTATTAACGCAGGGTCGATGTTAACGCAGGGTCCATAAAAACTCAGGGTTTCTATTAACGCAGGGTCCCTACCAACGCAGGGTCCATATTGACGCAGGGTTCATAATAACGCAGGGTTCGTATTAACGCAGGGTCGATATTAACAGTGTCAATATTAACGCAGGGTCCAAATTACCACAGGGCTGCTATCACCTCGTTTATCAACAGACGCGCGGGCTCGGTATGTTAGTCTGTGAAACACAGTGACGTCACCGGAAACCCTGTTGAATGCCTACTCGGTGAAAGCAATGTTATATAAGACCCCCTCCCACATAATTCATTGTATAAGCCACCTCGGTGAATATATTGGAGGCCAAGGTTATTGAATTTCACAGAATTGGTAGTCAGGGAATATTGTGTCATAGGGGGCCGGTTTCACCAACAGACTATAACATCTATAAAGTTCAAATTTTGTCCTAAATAGAAACACGTCATCATCTATCAAGCAATCAGTGAGCTTGAGACTGAGTTAAGTTTGAGATTAAAACGTAAGTCCGTTGGCATGCCCCTCAGGAGATTTTGAAAAACAGTGCATTTTGGTGATATGCAGAGGGGGGGGGGGTGTTACAGACACCCAACAAAAGACTGGATACGGCCCTGATACTGTGCCCAGGTTTTACTGAATATGTTGAACAGGTGACAGACGTTGTGGAAATACAAGTATTTCAACAACTCTCAACTTGCATGTCGCGAAATACAAATTAATTTTGTCGAACATCATGTTAGCCTTTAAAGCATGTTTTTTATTTCAAATGACAGTATTTTCTTAACTTGTAATTCTACTCTTCGGCTAACATGTTGTTCAGCAAGTTTTCACTTCTGTGAAACTACAAGTTATCTGACCTTGAGGAAGGGAAAATATGTAATCCATGTCGCGGGGCCAGACACATGTGCAGGACACATCAAACTGTCCTGTTAATCATTCCCAGCAAACACGAGACACTGAGCTAATGATGTTTCAACGTTGGACCAGCGTCGCAGACGGTGGCACAACATTAAAACAGCACCGGCTCAGTGTCTGGTGACTATTACGTATATTGTATTTATCCAATCCAAGCAAACACGAGACATTCACCCAATGCAGATTTAATGCTGGACCAGCGTCGCTGAAGATCAGCTGAAAGGTCTTATCGTTGGTATGTCATAGGTTATACATAAATCTGTTGCCTATAGCAGCAGATCACGTGTACCAAACAACCAGGGAACGTCGACCCGCTGTTAGTTTATTGTAGGGCCAGCATGGCATAATACTGTCGACCAGTAGGAAGCATGCATCACATCCTCGTCAACACACTGCCAGTATTACTGCCACCCCAGCAGACACGAGGCGTTGACCCAATGTTGTTTTAATGTTGGGCCGAAGTCGAAGACGGCGGTCAAACATTAAAACAACATTGGGACAACGTCTCGTGTTCGCTGAGTCACATTTTGTAGCATATGAATCATTACAGAAACTGTCTTGATTGAATTCTTGAGTATTCCATATTCATTTTCATCTTACCAGTCTCTGAATCGCTACTGTTGGGCCCGAATGCTCATATATGAAAATATAATTTTATATAATTTATGTTATCCAGCGATGGAAAATACATCAATCAGGTCGACAGCAGAATTTTAAGATGTCGTAAGTCATATTTTAGTTTTAATAATGTTGGTATGCCAGTTGATCTGAAGCTCCACTTTTGGCACACCATATGTCGCCCTATTTTAATTTTCGGGCTTGAAACCGTTTATTTAAATAGAGCAATGTATATTAAGCTCGAATCGCTGCAGGGTACAATTGTTAAAGCTTTTCTTGGTCTGAGTAGGTACTCTCATCACTCCAAGTTGATGACAGCTCTTGGTATCTTACCTATTAAAGAATTTTTTTAGTGAATTATCCAGTAGGCCTACGGAGTCGGTGCTCATTTTTTATGTCTAAATATTTATTAACCGGTTAGTACAGTAAAAGCACGCTTTTTGGCAGACTACTTGACATGGGTCTATCACCCCTTCTCTCTGCACTTTCAATTTTAATAAGCACTAACTTGTTTTTCAACAATTCTAACATGTTTTTCAACAGAGCTAAGATGTAGTTCAACAACATTAACTTGTATTTCTACAGGTCTAACTTGCATTGCGACAACTATAACTTGTATTTCCACAACATCTAACTTGTATTTGTGGTGGCCCTAAAAAGCCACCGTACAGATACCATTAGGCGTACTATCACAACGACACTGACTAAAATTTCATATTTACATTTTTCTCTTGTCAAGTTCGTTTCGATTCATGTTTCTTTTTTATTTCTAATATGAAAATGTTATTTTTTTGCTCTCGGTCTCATACTTTTAATACGCTATTAAACCCAGTAGGCTTATTTGTTTTGAGATAGACCTAAATTTACCCCGGTGTGAGTGTAGCAAATAACCGTTATTTTAAGGGAGAGTGGAGCCGGGGAAGGTGCAGAAGAGTACGGAGACATGGCAGCCGGCAATAAGGGGCGACCTCAAGGTAACATCATGACCTGTGTCACCTAAAGATTAACCCTTTCACCTCTATAGTCGTAATAAATCGGATTTATTAGCCGATCACAGCTCTGTTATTGAGAATTAAATGTGTGTTGCAACATCAAGATTTGCTAATGACGGTTCACAAATAAACAATAATGGATCATTTTCGCCCACTTGAAGTTGTGGATCGCGGTAGCGAGACACAATTTCAAGTGGTTGAAAATTTAAATTATATAACTTGGCGGGTAAAGGGTTACCCTTCGAGTGTTAGGGACGCACAAATGCACGTAATCAGTCATATGGCGTTTTTTCTGAACTGCATAAAAACAGAATAAATCTTCATTTTACGGATTTCATTTCTTTTGAAACAAACTTTTTTTAGAACGTTTATTATTATTTTTTTTGTGCAGATGCTCACATGCACCATGTCACATATTTTGAGCAAATTTAATTCGATAGAATAACACCATATATTTAATTTGTAAAATTATGTGATTTACATTTAGCATGTTTAGTGTGAGGTGTAAATTGCTACATTCACATCTCACAGAAAATGAAAATACGGGAAAATTTGTCACGCATTGTTATCAATGAATTTGGATTGACCAATCTGCCAATCCAATCTGCAAAACAAGAATACTAATAGAGTGAGTGAGTGAGTGAGTGAGTGAGTGAGTGAGTGAGTGAGTGAGTGAGTGAGTGAGTGATAGAGCGAGCGAGTGAGTGAGCGATAGAGCGAGTGAGTGAGTGAGTAAGTGAGTGAGTGAGTGAGTGAGTGAGTAAGTGAGTGAGTGAGTGAGTGAGTGAGTGAGTGAGTGAGTGAGTGAGTGAGTGAGTGAGTGAGTGAGTGAGTGAGTGAGTGAGTGAGTGAGTGAGTGAGTGAGTGAGTGAGTGAGTGAGTCTGTGCGGGAATGTGCGAGAGTAAGAAACTTTTATCAGTTCAATCATTGATTAATTCTACTTATTGTCGCAGGTGTACCTCAAATGATGTTATCAGAACAACAATTAGACATGGTAAGTTTCGTTTCAATTTTTAAAATAAAGCCTGGAAGATAGTTACCACCACAGAACTAGATGTAGCTAGATCAATTAGATGATGTAACTGAATAACAAACAATTGACATTTTCAGAAGTGTGTGTCTGCACTATGTAATTATCATGATTATTGATCACATATTCTGGTGGTGTACTGCTGCTGATGATGAAAATAATAAATCCTAAAATGGGCAATATTAATTAATTTATTCTTGAATGGGTATTTTTTATGAGACAATTACCTATGCCAGATCTGGTTTGTTTGAGTACACTGTATATACCTTTTCTAGCCTGAAGAACCAAGTTAATATATTGCTTTTAAAAAACATTCAGTATAATAATAAGTATAATAAAAAGTATAATAATACAGACAAGTGACTGAAGATGTCCAACTGTCGGACATTCTGTCCACTTTGGTTTTCGGTCCATAATCATGATAATATTAGTCGTACTTTTTTTTGGACTGATAATTTTGATGATAGTGCAGTTGAGGTAAACATCCACACCTGAACATATGTACTTCTCAAACCATAGCTCTTTATGTAAAATTTACATGTTTATTAGCAAATCTAACGAGTAATATTTTTTCAGTTATTTCCAGCAGTACGTGTACAAATCGACACAAGACAATGTGAACTACTTAAGAACAGGCAATTTTTTAGTTACATAGAGTCACGTTTCAGCGTTTCTGTGAGAGAAGACAGAATCAAGATGTGTTGTTTCTTGTCAGGAACTGGTGCTAAAGTCATGGCAGCCCAGCACGAGATAATGACAGAAGTTTCAAACTTTATGAATGCGGAAACAAAGACATATGTAGGTAAGATCACATTTAATAAGCGAGCTAGATATTTGTCATCGTGGTTGTGCATATACAGTGCTCCAAACTGTTCAAAGGCCTGGGGTGTACAGTGCTGCCTATTGTACTGTGCACTATAAAGAACCCTTGAAGTCATTTGAAATAAGAGTAGGACACAGTCAAGGCTTTGGGCTTCCTTCTGTTGCAATATTGCCATGCAATTGCAGAGAGCGACGTAAAGCAATAATCACTCACTTGCCAGGCCAAGTAATCAATGTCGCTATATTGTTTTGCTTAGAAAGCTGATTTTGCGTTCACTTCTGGATGTCGATGTGTCTAGATACAGACATGTTTTGGGTGTGAGATGATTCAGTAGGCTGGAATATGTACGGGGTAATCATATGACACACCTTCATGCTGGCGTTACCTACTGTGCAAGTTAATCTGCCTTCGACCTCGCGTGTGATAACTTCCACTAACTAAATTTATATTCACCCTTTTCAATAAACATGCATTTATCCTCTATAGTTAGACGTTTATTAATGTGGAGTCACTTTGTAGTGCTGTCGAATTGTGTTTTCACAGCACAATTATTGACTGAAATGCATCTGATACCAATTTCAAAGAAATCACACATAATAATTTATAGCAGGTTGTTTGTTTTGAAAAAAATACCTATGTCAATATTAATATATGGTCAAGGACACTTTGTAAACTAACTATAACATTTTGGGAAATTGTGTTTTGCATCATATTCATTACCGGTAGTTAAGCAGTCCGGTAAATGTGTCGTATTGTAATTTTTATACACAAATTTTGTAGATTGTTGCAAAGAAATAGTCTTTTTGGATGCAGTAGATTTTGAGATGTAGATAAACGTACATCTATTATGTTTGATACTGTAGATCTGGTAATATTCGCGAGGTTTTAATTTTCACGAATTTCGCGGTTATATTAATATAATAGCACTACCAAAGAAAAATGAAAATTGGCGATATCTAAACTTCCTGAAAAGGCCCAAAATCAGAAATGCGCGAAAATTTAGATACACGAAAATGACCAGATCTATGTTATATGAAATCGACATATGAAATCTACATACTATTTACACTATTGACATGATAAGAAAACGTAATAGGTTACGAATTAGCCAAGTATACAGACGATTTTATTTGATAAATTGTACATCTACAACTATAATTAGTGGATTCCTGTCTAGAATGATGTTTCCCTGTAGTCAGAACTGGTTGATTTATTTCTTTTATATTTAACAAAAAAAAAACTAGCTACATATGAAATATGTCAGGAACTGTTAAATAGCTATAACCATGATAAATGTTTCATAATGTATGACAAAGATGTATAGATGTATTATTTATTTCAATCTAGAAAATAAATCACACAGCGGAGAGAAAGATGGGGATCCTTCATCTACAAACACCAAAGTAAAACACTCAAACGGAGGAAAAATACCCCCCTGGTCTGGTCTGCTTACACTTAGTAGTGATTGCTGGCAATACATAAAGGAAATCCATTCCAGGGCATTGACGAATATTCAGCAAGAATGTAAAGTAGAAATTACAGAGACGACTAGCATAGAGTTTTGCTCTAGGAAGAAAGACAATACTATGACGACACAAGCTGAACATATACTAGGAGAGTTATTGAATTCTGTTGGTGACCTGAAAAAAATGACACTTCGCGGTATTTATGATACAAAGGTGCTAAAAAGCTACATGCCAGATATTTCAGCTAATGTAATCTTCCAGACTGAAGGGGAATTGCTACACGTAATCGGTCCAGAGCAAAGCCTGAAGAAGTTGCGCATTTTTCTGGGGGATGCATCTGCAAAGCCTCTGCAGCCTGTCCTTGATGTGGCCACTTCTCTGGTCTCGTCTGGTATTCCTCCTTCTCATGCACAGCAGGATGATGTGGAAATGATGGAGACTGGTGACCCCAACAATAAATATACAGGGGAAAGCAGTACCGCTGTACCACCTCCAGGTTTGGGAAGAGGCAAAGTGATTGACCAATTGTTAGTTTCACAGCAGAATAAGACACCAGGAGTTGGTGCATCTAAACATGTCAGAGAGAGCAACCAAGGGACAGTGGGTGCTAGACCTAAGCAGCCCAAAACATCTGAAACTGAAGGGAAAGACGTTGCTGGAGCAGAAAATGTTGATAAGTCTAAAATGTCACAAATCGACATAATAACGTTAGCGACTGATGCTGCTTCTGCAGAATTTAGCGAGGACAGTGATGACGGTGACACCTTTGAACATTTAAATAAACCAAGAGAATCCACTAATACAGGTACTTATGGAGGAAAAATCAATGACACAATGTTTTGCGGATTTACTCACAAAAGTAATAACCAGCACATCATACTGTGTACAGCTGATATCACAAATATGAAAGTGGACGCCATAGTCAATGCTGCTAATGAACACTTGAAACATATGGGAGGCGTTGCCAAGGCGATATCTGACGCCGCAGGGCCAGGGTTACAAGAAGAGTCAACGAAAAAAATGAATAAACGTAAAACCTTACTTGATGTTACAGAAACTGAAATCACTTGTGGTCACGATCTCCCGTCTAAACATGTCATTCATGTCGTTGGTCCTCGGTGGTATGATTATAAAGTGAAAGAGAAAAAAAAAGCAATGTCTGATTTAAAAAAGTCAGTGGGAAATGTCTTGAGAAAAGCAGGTCAACATGAATGCGAAACCATCGCCCTACCAGCCATTAGCTCAGGTAAGCTCTTAATGGGAAACAATGTATAGCTGTAAACTAACTTATCTTGTTGTTGAAACAATACAAATATGTTGTTCTCGGTTGTCCTGATTCGATTTTTGGAACGAAAGAAACCTTCACCTAGGTTGAAGAAATGTGCCAGTAGTGTGTAATTGTTTAGCTGTAGCATTTATTTATCTGTCAAAAAATATCATATATTTATGTTTGAAATCGTTCCGTTATGCAGGCACTACATAAAGTCACACGTGATGGCATTATCTATTTGCGTCTAAAAAATAGATATGGTTACAGAACGCTCATCCATATGATCAATTATCATTTGAACGCTAGCCTGGTGTTAAATAGGCTGATACAGATATATGTTTGGTAGTATAAATCACTTTTTTGTGGTGTGTGTACCAGCACACCCAATTCTAATCTGGATTCCAATTATGGATTTCTACACCACCTGTTATGTTTAGTTTTAGTTGATATAACCTAAATCAATGTTCTCTTGGCATTAGTGTCATAAGATTTTTTTCGTTGCAGGTAATTTTGGTATGCCCTGGGAACATGTAGCAGAATGCATAGTGGATGGCGTCCTGAATGACATTAAAGCATCCAAACTAAAAACTGTGTTTTTAGTTGATTTAAGCAGAGATCTTCTCGCTATGATGCATGAGAGAATATTGGCTGTCAAGAGTTATGAGGACATGAGTGAACAAAATTTGGATCAGTATCGTCGCCTTCTTGGACAAAAGGAACATACACTGTCAAAGAACCAGTCGGGAAAACAAAGGCCATCGAATATTTCGGGAAGAGCTGAGAATTTTTCAGAAGGAGGTGATGCCAAAAACAGATCATCAAATCAAATGGATACATCTGCATCTAAATGGGGTCGTCACAGAAGTCCTCCAGGGAATCTGCTTGTGACACGTAGCAGTGAGAAAAGGTCAGAGCACAGACCTGATGGGAGCGGTCAGAATAGTTACGCCGGCAAATATCAATCCAGAGAAGAGGGCCGTAAAGTAGACACAGACGGAGCATCCAACATGGCCATCACAGTCCACAATAAAGGTTCTGCTGCTGTGTCAAGAGATGGAAATGATAGCCCTGGAGCTGGAGTTCCAAGTTCTGCTAAACACACCAGATTTGATGCACCAGAAGACAATACTGATGATCGATGTGCGATATGTCTGGATGCTGTGACGAAGCCATTCACATTACCAAAATGTAAGCATGTCTTCTGTACGGAGTGCATAAACCATGCATTTGAATACAAACCAATTTGTCCCAGTTGTGGTTTGTCCTATGGGAAACGTGTCGGTAACCAGCCGCAGAACGGCAAGATGATAGTGGGATATGATGCTTCAGGACTTCCAGGATATGATAAATTTCGATCCATTGTTATCAATTACAGTTTCCCTTCTGGCATGCAAACGGTAAGTTAATTATTCCAAGATTATGCCCATATTTCAATTTGCTTCTTTTACAATAAACTTAATTTACACGGATTGTGAGCATATACAATCTTTTACCTGTTCAACCTTGAAACGCTATGTTATATAATTTATGTCGTCACCCACTTGAAGTTGTGTCTCGCTACCGCGACCCACAACTTCACATGGGTAAAATTAATCATATTTGTTTAATTTGAGAACAAACATTTACAAATCTTGATGTTTAAGCAGCCGTTTCATTCCTATTGACAGTGATTTAACTTGCCAAAATAACATATTAGAAGCTACTATTATAGTCGCGCTTAGTGCTTTGATGGTTAAATATCAACAAATTATATTTTGATTGGGTAGAATATGAGGTGTTGCAGCCTCGGAAACTTGCCTAACAGCCTGTATCCAGTTGTTAAGAAAAGGTTGAACGGGTTCTTAATGACTGATTAGTTTTCGATAATAACGCATCAGTTAGTTGATTTGAATATTGACGCTTAACATATCACTATACAAGCTTAAGATGAACACTGTGTGATCGTATAAAGTATAGAGAAGATGTCATAGAGGATGGAGTAACTGTAAATTATGTATTTGAATTGCGCATTTATATGTGTATAATAAAGACATTCATAAACCTTGTAGAAAGAACATCCAACCCCAGGACAGAGATACGACTCCACCCATAGAACTGCTTATCTTCCTGATAACAAGGAAGGTAACCAGGTGTTAAAACTGCTACAGAAAGCGTTTGACGCTCGGTTGACCTTCACTGTGGGGACGTCTGTTACGACCGGAAAGGAGGCACAAGTCACGTGGAATGATATTCATCATAAAACAAACAGACAAGGCGGTCCTGCCAGGTGATTGCTTTAACATACAGCATACTTAATTTGATTGGTGGTTTCGTGAATATAAGCTTCCACCTTATTCAATGTCTTCTGATTGTCACTGCTATGGTGATATCGCTAATATCGTGCTAGTGCCGCATTTCGATAACCCGATTTTGATGTCGCAATAGACATGATAAAAGCTAATTAAATTAAATTAAATGCGAGAGTGAGGAGAATCTGGTATATATTATATCCATATCATGTTATCAAATGATCTCCTGTCTATTTTTGTGTCAACCACTCGTTATTATCATGCTTATAGTTTACATATTATTTTAACGGGGCACGGGTTTAACCATTGATGTCAAAAAGTCTAAACTTGGCATGTGCAGTATCAGTTTGTTACTTGTATTCTTTATCGTCAATATATCATTAGACAAATATATTTTAACAACAAAAGTTACAACCAGTCTTTTTATTACCTTAAAGGCTAAAATCATAAAAAAATCGGTGATTTTATTTTGGCTTACTAATATGACCATATGATGTATAACATGTCCATAGACTCGCCTATTGAATATGGTCGCGACCAGCAAGGCATATTCAATAGGCTATCCATAGACTAGAACTGCAAAAGTTTTTTAAATTTTTGTGCTGCGCACTTACCAGTTAGGCTTGAAATAAAGACGAAATTTCCGTATTTCTTATTATTGACATGGTTGTCAATAATTAGAAATCGGGAATTTCGTCTCTATCTGTAGCCCAACTGGTGAATGCGCCGCACAAAAAATTTAAAACTTTTGCAGTTCTAGTCTATGGACTTGTTTACATCATATGGTCATATTAGTAAGCCAAAATAAAATCACCGATTTTTTGATGATTTAACCTGGGCATGTCCCTTTAATATAAATGCAGTTGTATCAAATGCCTGTCATATCTTGTATACATTGTTTATACATGTTCATTGTGTCAGTACCAGTGACTTCATTGTCGTCACTAAACCCTATTTCACCAGAGATGTATTTTCGAGGATATTGCGTTCTCATCCGCACGTATTACAATTTTGTAGTTTACATGGTGTAGATGAAACTAAATTACATGATTTATTTGCTCAATAGGGGCGGGGTATTAGTTCAGTTATTGTTTCTGCATACACCCCATTTTTTATGTGCTCAGTGACTATTTTACATACTTGACGTATTATAAATATATTTTTCAGATTTGGTTATCCTGACCCGACCTACTTAAGTAGAGTGAAAGAAGAACTGGCAGCTAAAGGGATAAAGTAATGTAATAAACGGCACATAAAGAAGAGTAATATGTTCATTATGATATAACGCTATGTGTACTGTAACAGATTATCAAACGGATATATAAAAACAAACATTTTTACAAATGATATTGCTTAACTGATATTCAGAGAACTGCGTTATGTAGTACACGTTAAAAATATTGATCACATATAATTGAACGATGGCTGAAATATATTGCAATGGATAAAGTACCTAGGTAAAAACTAAATCGTTTCACTTACAAATAAGTATGTTTTCAAATATATAAGCCTGTCGTATTTTAAAGCAGCTGATGAGTTCGGCTTAGTATTAAAACACCTGCATATGTCATCGAACCTGACCGTTTTCTCTCAGCTTTGTTTGGCGCTGGTCAACCAGCAGCGAAGTTGTCCCAACATTAAACCAGCGTTTGCTAAGATTCATTATATAGCACATTCTGATTTCTAATCTGGGTCATAGCTGTCTCTGTACGTGTTACTGGATCATCAAATAGCTGTATTCTATGTGAAAAAATACAACTAGTCGGTATTTGTTTAAATTTGATGGTTGAGATTGTGATACACAACCTAATTAAATTGGTACATATGTAGTTAACTGGAGGACTTAATCATTAATATTCATCAAAGTATAATGTATATATTTTTAAAATCTGCTGCTAGAAAAATTGTCTGGCTCAGATGTTGTACAAAAAATAAATCAAATTAGATAAAATGTTCGGCTTATATTTTAACGTGTTATAATGGTTGTTATTTTAGCACACTTAAAAATGAATAGTTTGCATAACTGAGAATGATCTATTAAACAATAGTTTGTAAATAAGAAAATAAATCAGTTAATGACTTTACTTGTTTGTTTTTTGTTTGGAATGCAATCCAAACATTTTACTATTAAAGCTATGTATTCACGTAATATTTGTGGATTCAATATTAATCCAGAAACTACAGTGGGGCCTATCATGACGTTAGGAGCTGGATTGGTTGTCAAAAAATCTAATTTATGAAGTGTTATTCTTAAAAAAAATGATGGACGTTAAAAATACTTTGTTTACATTCCTTTCATGCATCAATTTATGTTTTGTTTATATATATATACACCAAAACAGCATCATCTACCATGAAATTTTAAATGTTGTTTGTTTAGCATATTCCAGCTCAGCCCCATTTACAAGAAATGAAGCTCTCCTGTGTATGGACCCTGTAAATCCATCAAAAGTCACTTGAAAATTAGCAAAAATCATTCATAATTGTCAAATCAGTCAGCTAGAAAATTTTTGATGAGAGAGCTAAGCCAAAAATAATTTATTCATGCCGGTGCATAAAGTATAGATAGTATTTTGGACCTTTTATGGAGCTCCCTTACATTCTTCGACATTATATTATATGAATATGAGGTAGTAACATAAAATTGTGCGTAAATACGAAATGGAACTTGACCTCCTACCTTTAAACAATGTGTAAATTAGGTTTACAGGTCTTCAAATGTATTTATGGTACTGTTTGAAAAGCTCAACAGAACCCTTTGGCAGCATATTTGGTGGGCTATTGTGACAAACATAGGGGTCATTTCCGACTAATTCTAGTATAGGGATTCCATTTTGGACATTCTTGACCCAAAAATTCAATATTGCGGCCGTAAAAACGCGATTCATAAGTAAATTTAATAGTCTTTTTGTGAGTCTATTTCGAACAATAAAAATGTTATTTTATGCTAAATTGGGTAGGCCTATGGTTAATCCATTTATTTAATTCTCATTTCCCCAACTGAGAATGTTTTTCCCCAACTTTTCTTCAAAAGAGCTGCCAAAAAACTATAACATCGTCTACTTATCAGACAGCTTTCCCATTCAAAGAATGGAGGAGCTCCAAATAACATGATCAGGAGCTCACTACGTGTGATGCATGTTGTTTTCGGCTTATCTATGTGTTCCATCTCCACTTGCCAGTAGCAGGATGCCAGTATGTGACAATTTCCAGAGATTAGGCAAAATATAAGGATCATACAAAGTGACCTTACTAGGTTTTTAATAATCCACACAAAATTGCATTGTCCCATCCATTATTTACCGAAACAAAAGGAAAACACCATAGACTAGCAGATGGTTGAATAATACCCTTCCGTTTGCCCTTTTTTCGAATATGTCGACTAAGTTAATAGAAACACTGCTAATGTGTTGTGAATCATGACTTGATCCCGGGCCACAGTTAAATGGATACTTACTGCTAATGAGCTACTGAGAATTGCATAGCAAGATCCGTTTTTGGATCCGACATACACTATTCTCGTCTGTAACACAGGCACCTGAAATGGAAGAGTGATGAATGGCATCTCACTCTAAGAAGAAATAGGAAGGCGTGCCACGAAACCAGCAATGCACGCCGCCGATGGCCATATTTTCAGACTCCAATGTCATTCAAACCCGTATATAAAATCAGATTCTTACCTCTCAGAGTTCTCAAACTATACTGCACATCTCCACATATTATTATTCTTCATTGTACTATATTTATCACATCCTGACATATTATAGATCATCTGTATCGAACACAAATGTTGAAGATTTAGCTCCTAGGTCAAGACAATGTCCCAGACCAAAACTGTTGTACACCTATTGTACATTATTGTAGACACCTGTAAGTTGAATAGGCCAAAACCATTTTTTTCTTGGATTCCTGGTACGAGCATGTCGTTCTCCTAATAAAGTTCGAGATGTGATTTAAAGTGGTAGCTATAATTATATCAGGCTACATGAAGATACATGAACTTATTTAAGAAGCAGATAATAACAACAAAAACAAAACAAACATAATGATTATCAGGGTGGTAGATAAACAAAAGACTTTTAAAAACACAATAACTATTTAGACAACACTGACGTTAGAATAATCATATAGGCTATATATATATAAACATCAAATCTTAGCCTTCTTTAGTTTTTCAAATGGAAAAGAAAAGCGCACCGTACACAAATTTTGATAACTGAAAACCGTGGAAATTCAAATAGTTCATTAGCTAACGAAGGACAAATTGCTAACAAAGGTTTTATGATTTATTATGGTAGATATAGGTCCCAGCTAGCTATCCTGAAAAGTCCCAAGCAAAACTCCTGTTCAAATTTGTTAAATTGACGAATAGTCAGATAGCCAGGGGTACATAATGTGATGAAAAAGGGAGTGATGGCATATCTTTGGTACAAGCAAACTAACAGTTTTTATACGCATGCGTGAAATACAGTGAACAGTTCAGCAGCTCCCCACATTATCATAAAAATTATCATATTCGGCGTCAGAAGTCGGGACCAAAACGCACTCAAATCAACGTATTGTTATCATAGCATACACTGACTGAAAATGACATCTAAAGATGGTCCCAGTGGTCTAGGAAAGATCACTAGATTTTTCAGTAAGTCTCCGCCATTGAATTCTGCTGACAATACCAGTAATGGTCAGCAAGAAAGAGGTCAAACCAGGACTAATACAGATGACCCTACAAGCAAACAGCCTGCAGAAGTGACCACCACTAATACAGAGATTACTGAATCAGCCAGCCATGACAACAACAATACTCCTGGCGTCGACAGCAAGAAGAGAGGTTTCCCGTACTCACCAGGTGAAGCCTGTACCCCGCATACCAGCAACTTACATGAAACGAAGAAATTCAGAGAGAAATCACCAATTCCACTTGACCTGCATACAGTGTGCAAGTGTCAAACACTTGTACAAATGTCCACAACGTCTCCATGGAGAATGACTATACCGACAGTTCAGATTCCGCTGAAAACAACAAGTCTCCATGTACAAAGGACATCAGAGAAATTGCCGAATTACAGGACGCTATGAAAGCTGCTACGTCTTCAACGAAAAATGTATTGGTCGATAACATACTGATTGCGCTGCGACCAAAGGTGGAAGAGGAGATCCAGAAAGCTTTAGCAAACATAATAAAACGTTTAGAAACTGTTGAAAATAATTTGCGTGAAATCGACCAAAAAGAGTCAGAGCCAAACGAGAGAATATCAGTAATAGAAGGCAAACTTGATGGTCTAGCATTTACAACAGACCATAATAAAAACACTATCACTAATGACACCATGATCCGTACGGCCATGGAACGCCACATAGCAGACCTTGAAGACGAGCTTGATAACGAACAGCAATATTCAAGGAGAGACGAAATCATTATAGACAATATACGTGAAACAGTCGATGAAAACACGGACGACATCGTTCGAGAGCAGTGCGGCAAACTTAATGTAAATATCACCATAAATGACATTCATAGATCACATCGCCTGGGTCCTCAGCGTGATAGTAACAACAAACCTCGCCCGATAATTGCGCACCTGACCAACTATAGACTAAAGGCAGCAGTGATGAACGCAGGAAAGAAGGACTGGTTTAACCGCAGACAGAAGCAGAAAGATGCTAGACAACGTGGTGATCGGAATGCCAAGCTGGATAACCCCACTGTACACGTGCGTGAACATTTGACATGGCGCCGTCAACAATTAATCAGAACACTACTCCAGAAAAAGAGGGAAGGACAAGTCATTTCTGTGTGGACTATAGATGATGTAATTTTTCCCCGTAAAGACCCCAATTCTCGGCCAGCAGGCATCGTGACGGAACAACATTTGCGCTCATTCCTCGGTTCGTAAGGAAGACGTACACTTGAACTTTTCAATCTGACAAACACAGTAAGATTTTCACTTTATGCATGCTATGCATGTTATATTATTGTTATATTGTAACATAACCTCACCCGAATCGCTAACGTGAACAATATCAATGGTTAAAATAAATAACGTTAAACCACCCATCATACCAAGCCATCCTGCATCTACTTTTTTTTTCTACTATTATACTTATATAAATATGTGATCTTTTTGTCTTTAAAGCCTTATGTTAAGTTTTATCTTAAGCCTTATTTGATAATCTTTTGTTGTCTCAATCAATTCATAGTAAATGGATTAAGATTTAAATTATGTATCGATTCGTAGTATGAGTAGCTGGATCAAAAGCAAATGGATTAAAAGTAAATGGATTAAAATTTAAACTGTGTATCTTATCAATATTTATATATCTTATCAGCACTATACCGCTAACAGGGTACCACTTGCATAATTGTATTATAAAAAACATATCTTAAATATTATTATTACTATTATTATTTAAGGGGAAGACCACTCGGCATAAAACATTAAGAATATGCATGTTGCATGTATCACGCCGCTGTTTCATTTTCATTTTTATCATTTGCTCAGTTATTTTGAAACAACTTTGTTTCTTTTTGTGTTTCTTTTAGTTTTGATTTCCTCTTTTATGTTACCAGTAGACATCTTATTTCTGTCATTTATGAAGTGGATATGCGCGCTCTATTCATATGAAAGATATCCAATGAACACAATCATACTCAGCGTTTTATACTCTTTTGTCCAATGGAGCAGAATGATATTTTGACTTATTGTGGAGGGGAGGATCGGAATTCTTTATTAACTGTTCTTAATAAAAATAATGAAGACGATTTTTCTGATAACAACATTTCTATTTCAGAGCATATAATGCCAACCAAATATTACAACGTAGACGATGCGATTACAAAAATAATATCTAGAAATAACGATTTCTCTATTCTTAGTATAAACATACAATCATTAAATGCCAAATTTGACCAATTAAAAATACTCATCCACCATCTGAATGATCGTGGTTGTGAATTTTCAGCAATTTGCATACAGGAAACAAGGTTTAGTGACTTTACAGACACATCATTATATAACATAAATGGTTATAACCTATTATCACAAAGTAAAATTTGCTCTGCACACGGTGGTTTATGTATTTATTTAAACACAAAATATGATTATAAAATTAAACCAGACGTTTATAAGACATCAGATATCTGGGAAGGACAAGTCGTTGAAATTAGATGCTCTCAATCTGACCATACATTTATATTGGGAAATCTCTATAGGCCGCCTATCGATCTCAACCATAATTATCAAACTTTTATAGACGAATTGACTCCCGTTTTAAATCAACTCAATACAAAAAATAAAGAAGTAGTAATCGCTGGAGATTTCAACATCGACCTTTTACGATTAAATGAAAAGCCTATTTTTACCGACTATTTCGATATGTTGATCACAAATCACTTCAGTCCTACTATAACTCTACCTACGCGACTCTCGGCCAGGTCAGCATCTTTACTCGATAATTTTATATGTAATTCTACACTCTCATCTTCACCCATGCCATCAGGTATCATTATATCGGATCTATCAGACCATTTTCCATACTTTTTATTGTTGGACACCCAGGTAGTGCCAAAACCTCCTCCTAAGTCCATTACAATACAAAAGTTTGACTCGTTTTCTGTGCAGTCGTTTAAAGCAACAGTTGCCTCAGCTAATATTTACAATAATCTGAATAAGGAAATATCGGCTGATCCTAATATAAATTATAATATTATACAGAATACCATTACTGCGGCGAAAGCGAAATCATTCCCTGTCAAAACATTTAAATATAATAAACATAAACATAAGAACTCGCAATGGATAACACAAGGTTTAATAAAGTCAATCAAAAACCGGGACAAATTATATGCAAATTTAAAATCTTTAAACACGGGCGATGAAAATTACAATGACCTAAAATTGAATCTATGTACTTACAATAAAATTCTTAAGCAGTGCATTAGAGAGGCTAAAAAAATATATTACTACAATTCATTTAAAAAATATACAAACGACATTAAAAGTACTTGGGGAGTTATAAAAGATATTGTGAACAAAAACAAGGCTAAGAAAAGTTTCCCCATTTTTTTTTAAATTAAGGGAAAACTAATTTCTAATCAGACTGACATTGCAAATAGTTTTAATAATTTTTTTACTTATATTGGTAGAAATCTTGCGAACGAAATACAACCTCAAAATAAATCATATAAGGAATATTTAACCAACAAAACGAACAATATTTTCCATTTTCATAATGTAAGCGAAGATACTGTGCAGAAAACTATTGCAATCCTTAAAACTAAAAACAGTTTTGGCCATGATGGCATTTCTACAAAATTACTGAAGGAAAAAAGTATCGAATTAATTAAGCCCTTAACCACCCTCACCAATCAATGTTTCCATACAGGCATTTTCCCTGATAACCTGAAAATAGCGAAGGTAATACCTTTGCATAAAAAAGACGATCCCACTGATTTAAACAATTATAGACCTATATCCTTACTTCCATCTATTTCCAAGGTTTTAAAGAAAATAGTTTTAGACCAGATTGAAAGTTATTTTACATCTCATAATTTACTATATAATAATCAATATGGTTTTCGATCTCATCATTCAACAGAGTTAGCTACAATGCATCTAATGGATAAAATTATAACAAGTATGGACGAAGGCCTCGTCCCTCTGAACATCTTCTTAGATCTATCCAAAGCTTTCGACACATTAGACCACACTATATTACTCGGTAAATTAAATTACTATGGAATTTCTAATACTGAACTGCTCTTTTTTGAAAATTATTTGTCAAATAGAAAACAGTATGTCCAAATGGGTACAACTAAATCAACGGAACAAATTATCACAACGGGTGTCCCTCAAGGTTCAATTTTAGGACCGTTTTTATTTTTGATTTACATCAATGACTTTCCAGCTGCTACAGCATACTTCGACTTCATTATGTATGCTGACGACACCACACTAATGACTAATTTGCATATGAATGAATTTGACAACATAGATGTACTTACACAAACAATTAACACAGAACTGGTACACATAAACGAATGGTTAAAAGTGAATAAATTATCTCTAAATGCTGCTAAGTCTAAATACATGATGTTTCATATGCCACAGAGAAAATTAAAAAAATATTTCAATATCTGTGGATAACACACACATTGAACATACTTCTACATTCAATTTCCTGGGTATAATAGTGGAAGAACACCTAAATTGGGATGACCATGTAAACAAGATAGCTCCTAAAATATCAAAAACAATTGGTATTATAAATAAATTAAAACATTTCCTCCCATCATACATTTTACATACTCTTTACAACAGTTTAATATTACCACATATACATTATGGATTACTTATCTGGGGCTACCGCTATGAACGGATTTTTAAACTTCAAAAAAAAGTTATTCGCATTATAACGCTTAGTAAGTATAATTCACATTCTGAACCTCTTTTTAAATCATTGAAATTGCTCAAAATCAAAGACATATTGAAACTTCAACAACTAAAATTTATATACAAACTATTGAATAAATCCCTTCCCAATTATTTTGAGTCTATGTACCCTAACTATAGATATAATATACATTCATATAATACAAGATCTCGAAGTGCTGTTGCTGTTCCTCGGATAAAGCATGCATTCGCAAAACAGTCTATACGATATGACATACCAACCCTGTTAAATGATATTTCTACCTCCATATTGAATAAAATTGACACACATAGTTTACTTGGTTACAGCCAGTACATTAAAAAATATATTATAGAAAACTATTTGACTGATTGCTCAATATTGAACTGTGCAATATGTAACAACGTTATATAACATTCCATCGGTACAGCGTGTTAACAAGCAACATAATAATAGTATTAAATAACTGTCATAGTTTTTTTTTTTTTTTTTTTTTTTTGTCTTAGTAATAATAGTACTATGACAAAAACATATTATATTGACGGCATTTGTTTTCTCTCCTCTTATTACCATTTATTTATGTATTTTATTTCACTTATACTTTCTTAAGCATTTGGGTTCATTCTACGGTGTTTCTATTGATCGCGCGCATTCCCACTTCATTATCACTTCATAACTATTTAATTTCAAAAATTATTTCACTCATTTCCTTTCTTCGTTTTTTTTTCACCTTATTTTTTATTCAATTATTTGTTTTTTCAACATGTTCAACTTACAGCAACTATCTATATCATCAGAATGGTGGCCTCCATGATAGCGATACACAATGTGTCTTAATGGTGGTCTTCAGCCTATTACAATTATAATTATATATTAAATATATATACATATTTGTTTTTTCATTATCTTGAATGTAATTTCTGGCAAATAAATGAGTTTTGACTTTGACTTTGACTTTGACTAACTTCAGAAAATGTGTTTAGTAATTGTCAAAGAACAATACCTGGATGGCATTGTTTTACATGTAGCCTTTTTTGCAGAATAGCGCAATTCAAGATGGCCGCAATATGCACTAGCTATTATGCTAAAAATCACACATCTTCACCAATAACTATGCAAGATGTTAATGTAATAAATGGATTCGTATGTTTAGAGGGTCAAGGAATTTGAATATCACAAGATAAGAAACATTTGAAACGTATTTTTGCAACTTCAATTGTAAAAGACGATTTCAAACCAACAGTTGTGATGTATTTATTATATTAGTTATGTGGGCTACATTTGTAATGTCAATTTGAAATATTGACATGGATAATATCCACAATTGTATTGTGTATATGCTATCTTATTATCATATTAATTCTCAAGTTTTAACAATGAAAACCCATGTACATTGCAACGTACCTAATCATATATGATCTATATACTACAAAAGAATGTCTATTATATCACCACAGCTATACAATGCATGATAAATTCACTTTGCTAAATACAAAAACGTCAACCTATGTTTAAAACAACGTTTACATGTTTTTATTTATGTTTAATTATGTTTAGTATTACTTATGTTTATTTTATGTTTTTTTTATCTATGTTTTTATTGTTGTGTACTTTGTCATTCAATGTCAAGTTATGCAAATGTTCTTGTTGAGAATCGTGTTTTTAGGAAATTCAATGTAACCTGGGTGTGATTGATAACGAAGTTAACTATTGAATTCTAGTTGTGGGCAGATGCCTGAATTTTGACCTCATTTATTATTAAACTGCGGCGGTTCCGTAAAGTAGTATTTTACAAGCCATAAGAGACATGTTCTACATGTAATGTCAGTTCTTAAACTGTAAAATACTTGGATATTGTGTAGTACCCACTGGCATAGATCATTAAGGGAGCTCAATCCCAGAGTCAAACCCTCTCCTTAACCTCGCTATTATAATTTGTTGACTTATGAACTTGATATTGTCAGTCGGCAAATGGTGATTATGCAACTGTAATGAAAAAACGGGATGAATTGATGACATTGAATTTGAAATATAATTAGCATAACTTCAGGCTACGATCATTTAGTGATTGCTCCCAATTGAGTTTTTTTTTACCTAAAATATACACTTAATAGACTCATGGGATCAATACTAATACTTGACAGACAAACCAAATACTAATATGCCACACAAGCTACCCATTAAAAACGGGAGCATATTATTATCTGGGCTAAAAAGAAGAATTTAAACAAAACTACGTACATCATAATACTAAGATACTTAAAAAAAAATTAAATCACTTAAAGGGACATGCCCAGGTCTAAAATCATAAAAAAATCGGTGATTTTATTTTAGCTTAATAATATGACCATATGATGTAAACATGTCCATAGACTAGAACTGCTATTTTTTTTTTAATTTTTGTGCTGCGCACTTACCAGCTAGGCTAGATATTGTCACGTTTTTCGGACTTCTTGTCAGGATATCTACCGAGCGGTCAAGGTAAATTTGCCGAACAAGCGACCCCAGTTATTTTAACAACCACTAAACTCTACTTTACTGCCTGAAAGGCTTCTGTGTAAATCAATTACACCGATTATATCAGGATCTGACACCAGGTGTTGAAACACCGAAAATAATAATAATAATAACTAAAACGTATGAAAAAGTGGAGAATTAACGAAACAGACGGTTTCGACGTTTTCGGTAATTAGGTCACTTTAACCCGCATTAACTCATAAAATGCTTATATAAAGATCAGGGAACTTGATTCACTGATCTTAAATCACCTTCATACAACAAATATTTCTGTAAAACATACCACTTGATATGTCACTTTATTATTTGAACCAAACACACAATTAACTAGATATACACTTCTGATATAATACAGACACATGCATGAGAGAATAATTTGTTATTCTCTTGACCATTAACTAGATCACTGACCTTACATAATTTAGACCATTAGCTAGGTCACTGACCTTACAAATTACAGAGAAGTGAGAATGTATGTAATTCTGCTAATCCATAACATAAAACCCACTCTGTCTACATAATCACATTTAAAATCCCTGATCTACCTAGCTCTTGTCACAATATACAAAAAATACCCAAGTATTCCTAATATACCACACTAAATATCCAAGACTAATTTAACAATACTCAAGCCTGGAATTAACAACTCTAATATCTTTAATATATCAGATAAAATTCATGCCTTAATGTTAAAGCCTAATCAAACACATATCATTATAATCCTAAACTACTTCAATAATAATCGCTGCTATATTGCTAGCATTCCGTTCCAAACTAATGATAACCTATGCTATCCAACTAATAATCCACTAACTCCTGTTATAATTCCAACCTATTACAACATTCGTAACACTATCTCTCGCTATTAATACTGCAATTTAGAATTTAGTAGTGAGGATCTCCTTATTGCCAAATATAAGTAAAAGGGTAAAGACATATTGATTCCATCTCAGTAAGTCCAGCCATCTATTCCACCATATAATGCTACTGCAAATAAACTAATATTACGGGACTAATGAACGGTAGATCTCAACCAATAAAGGTAAATAACAGAAGTTCAGTTGTATAGACACCCAGAGCTATATCTGATACTAAATGTTACTAAGAATAAGGTTCGTGCTTTGTTCCTTACATATAAACTGTAGGACAGTTGATCAGCTGTTCTTACATTCCTTATGATACAGCCTGATATAAGCCAGAAAGCCCTAAATAACCACCCAGGTGACGGTTACTCAGGTAAGCAATAGAAAGGATTGGAGCAGCATATATGATCTACCCTATGCAAGTCAATGACTGCTGGGAGTACCTTAATGTCTCTCTTTATAAGCTACCCGTGGCAAACATACTAAACTATCTTACTGTCAAAATCTATGATCTGTGTCGCAGACCAGATTAACAGAATTACAGATCAATTTAAGACGAAACCATGTCCAAAACTGTCCAATGCCTATTAGCCCATTGTATCCACCACACACTAACTATAAACATTCTTATCTTCTGCTGGAAGAAACTGATTAAAAGACTTACGATACTGCTTATGACCACTGTTTTAATCCCACTTTGATTATGACACAGTCCTATTTCCTCATACTATTTCCTCATACTAACATAGAAATATCCACATTAACATCACTGACCCACTTGAAATGAATTGAACCCACTAAATATTGACTAGTTGTTGCTGGTGGCTGACCTACTTCCATAATATGACCTAATTAAATATGACTTCCAACCTAGATACATGTATTAACTGGTGTCCCTAGCACTGTCAACTGACCCACTTGCTGGTTGACCTACATATAGTGACCTAGAACTATTAACTGCTTGTGGCGCCACTGTATCTCAGTGGTGACCTACTAAGCCTAACCTGTTGCTGACAACTTACCTACTTCTGCTATAACTACTGTATCTCAGTGGTGACCTACTTTAGACTCACCCACTGTATCTCAGTGGTGACCCACTTATATTCAACTACAGCTTTTCAGTGGTGACCTTCTTTTAGACTTAACCACTGTTTCTCAGTGGTGACCTACTTTTAGACTCAACCTCTGCATTGGGTGGCTGACCTACTTTTAGGTTGACCTATATTCTAGCATAGCTGAGGTACTGAACTCAAGGGAGAGAGGGCGAGAGATCTAACGGTTGCTGGCTGAGCAGCAGACTTACTGGACAGGCAGAGCAGCCCAAATTTATACAGCCTTCTGACCAATTACAACGCACCAAATCTGACTAATCACAATGCCTGACTAAAAACGAGTCTACTTTCTCACTAAACAAGACTAAATAAAACTAATTAAAATCAACCTACTTTTAACTTCCAGTAATTCCGCATTACTAGTTATATTAAAACATTAATTCCCACATAACCTGACACTATTAAGCCTTCCCTGATAAATATAAACCTGCACTAAAACCTGTAGTGATTACAAATAATGACAATTAATTAAAAATCGTTTTGCAAGTCAGAGTATGGGTGATAATACAAGGTGGTAGCATCAGCGCTAGTGATAGCGGTTCTCAGTCTGTAGCATAGATGATGTCAGGGGCTGGGATGTCACAATATAGAGACGAAATTTCCCGTATTTCTTATTTTTGACATGGTTGTCAATAATTAAAAATGAGGAATTTCGGCTCTTTATCTAGCCTAACTAGCAGCACAAAAATTAAAAAACTTATGCAGTTCTAGTCTATGGACATGTTTAGGCCTACATCATATGGTCATATTATTAAGCTAAAATAAAATCACCGATTTTTTGATGATTTTAGACCTGGGCATATCCCTTTAAAATATTGTGTCTGAAATTGTGTCTGAAAAATCCCTAAATCAACTTTAAATCAACCATTCTTTGCAAAATGGATTTTTTTTTTTTTAAATTCAATTTTCGCAAGCGATCGTGTATTGAAAAATAGTTTTTGTTAATTTCTCGAATTTGAACAGGAGTTTGCTTGGGATTTTTCGGAAATGTTAGTTGGGACCTACATCTACCATAATACATCATAAAACCTTTGTTAGCAATTTGTCCAGATTTTTTTGCCAGAATGACTACACTATAGTGAAAAAATCTTAACATTCCGGAATTTACTTAAATCCCACCTATTTGACCTGGCTTTTCCACCCTAGTCCCTCAGCAGCCCGGCTCCCTGTTGACGAACCTGCTTTGGCCTCGATTATGACACATGATCACGCTAAGGATTCGTGCGCCTCTGAGCTCGGTCCGCTGAGGATATAGGCGCTATAGAAGTTTTATTGATTGATTGATTATTGATTGATATAGATGAAGTGGTCAATAGTCATAGTAATGATATATGTGGCACCTGCCAAAATCAGTGTATTGACCACCCATCTTCCCTTGGTGAAGAAAGTATTGGGTGTGATGGTCCATGCGATAAGTCGTTTCATTATATGTGTGTTGTTCTAACAGGAAATGACATTTTTTTGAAGAGAAAGCTTTCCAAGTGGTATTGCGATATTTGTAAGCCAAGTTCTCGCGAACGAAAAAATAGCATATTAAGACACAATATTCTGCAAATCCGTATTGTTCTAGGTGACATACATAGGCCAGATAGTCAACACTGACCCATCGATTTGAGCGTGCATGGCAGATAAACTAATAAAAAAATAAGCTCGGCCTTGGCCTATTCGAAGTTTTATTATTTTGCTACAGTTAAATTCCGTTAATATCACATCGAAATAACATCAAATGTTTATATAAAATCCTAATTTAATAATGAGTCCATACCAAGTTGCTACGTGTCCTGATGTGTCCATATCTACATTAAAATAGGGAATGACATGTATGTGGACTAAAATTAGTTAGCACGGATTTAAGCATACATTTTTTAGTACACTTGAGGTGACAAATCAAGTTCATTCAGGAGTTTGTACAACAGTTTTGGTCTGGGACATTGTCTTGATCTAGGAGTTAAATCTTTAACATTTTACCTTCGATACAGATCATCTATAGTAGGTCAGGATGTGATAAATATAGTACAATGAAGAATAATAATATGTGGAGATGTGCAGTATAGACTGAGAACGCTGAGGTAAGATTCTGATTTTATATACGGGTTTGAATGACATGAGGGTCCCAAAATATGGCCATCGGCGGCGTGCATTGCTGGTTTCGTGGTACCCTGATGACATCGCAAGGCTCTGAAACAGTGACGGCCATGTTTTGGCAAAATGGTATTACTGTGATCACCAGAGCGCGCTAGCTGAATATAGTCTTATACCACTCTCGGTCTTATCGCTAGGCGGAGTCAGTGTCTGTTTTACACGGCCAGCCGTGGAAAAATGGAGGTCACTGCGACCAGTCTCAGCGCAATGTGAGTAGCCTGGTTTAGCCGGGTAGTTTCGTGGCACGCCTTCCTATTTCTCCTTAGAGTGAGATGCAATTCATCACTCACCCATTTCAGGTGCCTGTGGTCTGTAATGATCACAAACAATATCCCCTTCTGTTAGCCACTTAAATGATTAAAAGTCACGCTGCAATTTAGAAGATGTTTTTCTTGTCAAATTAGGCCTACCTGTTCACATTAAGCTGAAACGTTTATCCAAATAATTTTGATCTGTTCCCCCCCCCCCCCCGCAAATGAATTTTAGCTCTGTATTAAAATGTGCCACCTTCAAGGGTACTCTCATACCATCGTAAGCTCTGACTCAGAGGCAATACTATCGTCGTTCGCTCTGACGACCGCTAACCATGCTAACTGACATTGATGTGATGCAGATGTCACGCTGTCTTGTTTGCCACCGCATGGGGGAGCTGGTTTAATGACGATAAAGCAGTTGTGAGCGTCTTTATCCCAGCAATTCCCTCCAAAATAACTCCTGATACATTGTGGACCGAAAGTGAGAAAATACAGTCTAAGAATACTATAGGATTAGATCAAAATTTATAGAATTATGAAATAACGATAGCGATCTGAAATATCAGAAAAATACCAGCTTTTTTATCAGAAGATGCCCCAGATGGACATATGAAATAATATGGCCCATTGGCAAATATTACAAAATAACAAGAAAAGTTTAGTCAAGTTCAACATCTAACAATGTCAAAATATACAATTTTGAATATAGAAAAATAAATAATCGTAAAACACTTGGACTTTAAAATTAACATGTATAAACTACAATCCAGGAAACAAAACTGCATATAAAAATCAGTATGAATTTCCAAAGAGAAGGTAGTCAAAATGACAAACTTAGCTCGTCAAAAAACACAGATACATTTACTACGATGGGAGGGGGATATTTGAGTGCAGTGAATATAATGGTGAGTCAAGGCAAGACTCATAGCCCGACCTGGTGGCGAAGCTTTATATTCAGCTTTACGATCCTGACGATAATACTAAGAAATGAAATGGCTGCAGTACACATTTCTAATTGTACTGTACCCAGCAAATAAGGTACGCTGTCCCGATGTTGGTTTAATACTGGGTCACCGTCTTCGACGCCGGCCCAACATTAAACCAACATCGAATAAGCTTGTTTGCTGCGCAGATGCAGAAGGTCTAATACAAGTCATAATATAGCTGTGTATTAAAAAGATGCAGCCATATGTTTGACGCCACAACGACGACACATTGATGTTAGAACTTCTATTCTGTGAAACTTAATAGCCTTGACCTTGTAAGGTTTTTACCTGGCAATACCTGTGCATCCGAGATTTGGTGAAGTCAGTGCTGCCAGATTTGTCACTAAGTACCACAAGAGTATAATATTCCATCGTTTTCTGTATACTCCACGGTAGGTCCCATTATTAGTCTAAAAAATCGTGTTTAGTTCAATTATTTGAAGCGTTGCAGGCGTTGGCCTAGAACTTAGCCATTTATAGTCGGCGTTTGCTTGGATGGTATGCGTGGTGTGACACATACTCAACGATTGGGGCAGCATCACAGACGGTGGGCCAGCATTATGACATGTATAAACACATTTCGAATTTGCTGGATACCATCGATTGTTTCTCCTCCTCCTCCTCCCCTCCACCTCCTCCTCATCCCTTCCCTCTCCCCTCCTCCTCCTTATCCCTTCACTCTCCCCTCCTCCTCCTTTCTTCCTCCTCTTCCTCCTCCTTCTCCTCTTCTTCCTTCTCCTCCTGTTCCTCCTTTTCTTCATCCCTTCCTTCTCCTCTCCTCCTCTTCATCCCTTCCCTCTCTCCCTCGTCCTCCTTTTTTCCTCCTCTTCCTCCTCCTTCTCCTCCCCCTCCTCCTCTCCTCCTCCTCCTATTCCTCATCTTCCTCCTCTTCCTCCTTCTCCTCCTCTTATTCCTCCTCTTCCGCATCCTCTTCCTTCTCCTATGCCTCATCCTCCTCCTCCTTCTTCTCCTCTTCTTCTTCCTCCTCCTCCTCCTTCTTCTTCTTCTCTCCTCTTTCTCCTCTTTCTCCTCCTTCTCCTCCGCCTCCTCCTCCCCCTTCTCTTCTCCCTCTTCCTCCTTCTCTTCCTTTTCCTCCTCTTCTCCTCCTCCGCTTTCTTCTCCTC
Organism: Flabesymbios commensalis; assembly: GCA_964017125.1. NCBI lineage: Eukaryota > Metazoa > Annelida > Polychaeta > Terebellida > Flabelligeridae > Flabesymbios > Flabesymbios commensalis. Next base: position 7,621,297 of record OZ024912.1, read on the forward strand.
CTCTTTTTTCTCATTTTCCTCCTCCTACCCCTCCTCTTCCTCCTCCTCCTCTTCCTCCTCCTCCTCATCCCTTCCCTCTCCTCTTCTCCTCTTCACCCCTTCCCTCTTCTCTCCTCCTCCTCCTCTTCTTCCTCCTCCTCCTCCTCCTCCTCCTCCTCCTTTCCTCCTCTTTCTCCTTCTCCTCCTCCTCCTCCTCTTCTTCTTCCTCCTCCTCCTCCTCTTCCTCCTCCTCCTCCCCTACCTCCTCCTCCTCCTTCTCCTCCTTCTCCTCCTCCTCCTCTTCCTCCTCCTCCTCCTCTTCTCCTTCCTCCTCTTTCTCCTCCTCTTTCTCCTCCTCTTTCTCCTCCTCTTTATCCTCCTCCTCCTCCTCCTCATCCTCCTCTTCCGCCTCCTCCTCCTTTCCTCCACCTCCACTTCCTCGTCCTCCTTTTACCTCCTCCTCGTCCTCCTCTTCCTCCTCCTCCTTTATCCTCCTCCCTCTTCTCCTCCTCACCTTCTTCTTCTTTTTATTATAAGTCGTTATATCCGTGTGGTTTCAGCTTCCGTTCAGGGTTATCTTAGTTGTAGGGATAATAATTGCTAACTAATTTATTATGGCTTTATGTAATTTCATAGGATTTTTTTGCGTAATTATTGCCAACATGGCTTTTTAGTGCTGTTCATTGCGTCAGGAAGTGAAAAAATCATCTAGGCATTTTTTGACGGTCATCTTGGACCATTGGAAGCCCAGAATCCAAAATAGCCGCCAAGCGTCATAGTGAAACCTTAACCTTACAGCTTTTTGAAGCATAGTCTAATTGTCATCTAGGTACAACACCATGTATAAATTAGGATGTTGAGCATACTTATTCCAAATATGTCCAATGTAACAAATAAACGGATTTAAAAAATATACGTTTCCACTGATCTCTTACAGCACGTGGTTATTACAGAAAAATAATAATTTTTAAAACATTTCGGCTACAGACATTTAATCATTTTTTTTTTCACTAATGATATCTGATGTAGCTACAGATAAAACGTGATGCAATAAACATTGAAAAAATTGATACGGTTTTGTATTTCAATTTCCGATTACGAAATATTATAATTTATTTGAAAAGTAGCCCCATTTCTGTGATTGTATACTATTCAACATAGCTAGAATACACATGTGCTGGTCTATTTATTTTACGTATATAATGTAAATGTATAACGTTTCAGGCCAGACGTAAAATATATTTGTTGCGCATTTCAGAGCAGTTAAAATTATTTGTAGAGAGGAAAGGAATGGTCTTTTTAAACCAAATTTAGTAAGTGATTACTTTTGATATAACGCACAACCCCAAAAAACTTTAGAATGACATGTACTGCATGCTTTTATCATATCCGTGACATGCGTCGAAGTCGGAAAAGTCAGTCCTTAGATCTTGCCAAGCAAATTGAAGTGGCACTGGTCAGTAGGAAGATAAATTATTGTAAATCACTTTTTCACAATATGTATGAAAAAGGCATCACTAAATTACAACGCGTTCAAAACTGCCTTACAATAGTGGTAATCAATGCCCATCGTTTTAGTCGTTCCGCTCCAATTCTAAAACGTTCACATATTTATTTTAAAATATCCACAATAACTTTTCAAACCCTAAAAGACATTCAACCTGCACATTTGGCTGACTTATTTGTTCGGCCGAAATGCCAGCCTAATATGGAGCTCTATGCCTGTACCAATACGTAATGCGGGGGGTGTCTTAAGCCCCTAACTTTTCAATGAATTCCTGCAGGATCTCGGAAAATATTTCAATCCTAAATACGGTCTTAATATAGGAGACATATACCTTGCGTACCTCCTATTTGTCGACGACAAAGTCCTCTTTTTAGAATTTGCAGAGAGCCTACAGGCACAAATTGACTTATTTTACAAGTACTGTGAAATATGGAATCTGATAATAAGCATTGCTAAAACAAAAATAGTGATTTACAACCAAATTGATGCTAAACATTCATTTTCTTTCACACTGGCCGAAAATACACTTGAAATCGTGGACAAATATAAATATTTAGGTCTTTGGTGTAGTAATAATAAAAATATATTTGTAAAAAACCATTCGTATTTGGCTAAACAAGCTCGCAAAGCAATATTCACAATGAAAAATTATAGTCACAGCATAGGACATCTAACGCCAAAATTGTCTCTAAAAGTATTCCAAGCCCAAATAGAGCCAATACTGATGTATGGTAGCGAGGTACTATTTATTGGTAAAGAAACATTGGACTTTGAGACAGTCCATTTATCATTCTTGAAAAATATGCTTGGAGTCAAACAACAAACCACATCAGTTACTATTTACGGGGATACAGGAAGGTATCCTCTCTTTTTAAAACAACAAATTCTAGCTTTGAAATACTGGATTCGCTTGATCTCCTTGCCTAGAAGCTGTTATTTGAGAATCGTGTACAGCTCACTGGCGTCTCTTGACTTTATTGGTGAAACAAATTGGTGCTCTCACATCAGGTCATCATTATTCCGAACAAACCATCGCGACGTTTGGGAAAATCATAGAGTAGAAAATGCCAATCGTCTCATCAAACAAGTTAAATTATGTTTGATTAATACATACAAAGTTGATTGGTCTATCAAAGCCCGAAACTCCATACAATTACGAACGTACATAAAGTTCAAATACGAACACTCGCTAGAAGAATATCTGTTTTACATCCCCGACACAAGGTGGATAAAGGCACTATCAAGATTAAGAATGAGCTCACATACGTTAGAAATTGAACGAGGAAGGCATGTCAAGCCGCAAAAACTACCACTGGAACAGCGCATATGTCAAAGATGTACATCAAACTCCATTGATGACGAAATTCATTTTTTAAAGGGACTGGCCCAGGCTAAAATCATCAAAAAATCGGTGATTTTATTTCGGGTTCTTAATATGACCATATGATGTAAACATGTACATAGACTAGAACTGCAAATTTTTATAATTTTTGTGCTGCGCACTTATCAGTTAGACTAGATATAGAGACCAAATTCCCGCATTTTTTATTCTTGACATGGTTGTCAATAATTACAAATCAGGAATTTCGTCTCTATATCTAGCCCAACTGGTGAATGCGCAGCACAAAAATTATAAAAATTTGCTGTTCTAATCTATGTACATGCTTACATCATATGGTCATATTAAGAACCCGAAATAAAATCACCGATTTTTTTGATGATTTTAGCCTGGGCCAGTCCCTTTAATTACTTGCTCTTACTTCGCTACGCAGCGAACTAGTTTACTTGCCGAAAGCAAACTACTCAACAGTGAATTTGACTCACTCTCAAACGACGACAAATTTATATATATATCTTATGTCATCTACACATCGACCATTAGTAATATGCTTAGCAAAATACACCTATAGCTGTTTTCAAACCGTAAGCGTGTCGCGTACCTCCGCTTTATAAAACGATTGGGGCGTAGGGTGACTGGTGCAGCTGGTGATTCTTTTAATCATCCACTCATGAAATCATCCATGCTGTCGGGGGATCACCACTGTGGTATCAGCGACTGGTGCGGCTGGTGATTCCTCTAATCATCCACTAATGAAATCATCCATGCTGTCGGGGGAACACCACTGTAGTATCAGCGACTGGTGCGGCTGGTGATTCCTCTAATCATCTTGGTGTTTCGAGCTGACGTCAGTCAATGCATTTTTTAGATTGTTTTTTTAACATGTTCGATGTAACTAATAGTATTACTTTCTTCTTTATACATACTCTCACTCATTATGTAATTACTCGGTTTCTACGCTTTCCAGAGGTTTTTTTTTGCTATATGCAGTAGCTATTTTATCTCTGGTTTTGGTGCGGGAAACTTTAAAATATCATGCCAATGCTGTTTAACTGTAGGTTATTTGGAATAGTTCTCATGCATATTTTATTCACCCTGTGCTTGTTTTAGTATATAATGTCGTTTGATTTTAACATGTTTAAGTTAACTTAGCATGCATATTTTACCGAACTAATCATGTTGTATATAGCCTTGTACATATGTTCTTTTTAATGACGCATGCGTCTGCATAGACTTACCGTCGTCAATAAATATCTATCATATCCATAGTCGATGGGAACAGAGTGCTGTTAGTTAGCTTTTCTGACCTATACATATCATTAGCAGGTGTGATCCCATTAGATGGTGAATAATAATGTCTTCTGTTATGAAGTTATTATCAACTATTTCCACTCTGGGCATCAAGTCGAACAACATTTTTTCCGGCGTAACCTATGTGTGCTGTTTTATTTCTTGTAAAATTATCCAATCCTGCTTGTTATGAAATGAAATGAATCGGGCTTTAGGACACCTTTGTGCACATATAGGCTAAACTGGGCCAGGAGAACCTCCTGAGGATGGTGAGATGATAGAGATGACACTGTCCTCCAGACACAGGATTCGAAATTCGAGCCCTGGCGGTCTGAGGCCGTGCACGCTACCTCTCGGTCACGGAGGCTCCCCGCAATACTGACTTTCACACGTGGATGGGGAAGGAACAATTTTGTTTCTTTGAAACCGCCGAGACCGGGAACCGAACCCCGAACTCTGGCGTGAAAGGCAGCGGTGCTAACCACTACCCTAGGGCCCCCGCCCGCTTGTTATGAAAATATATCTTTGATGATCAACCTGATAATATCATATCCTGACATTTTAAATCATTGTTTTGGGATTATAGTGTCATAAATAATTATTATGATAACATTATCAATCATATCCTTACATTTTATTGCCCTAGAATGCTCCGTTAAACTTGTATACTGTGACGTTAATTCTATATTCTAGCGCTCTAGTATCTCATTCTATCTTGTTCCTGATATAATAATGCTATATATACTGACCATAGATATGTACTTAGTATATACATTATCTGTGATACTGACACCTTTAATGTGATATACCATAATCTAATATTCATAATAATGTCACATAGTTAATGATATAATAATGCAATATACTGACATTAGTATGCCAAAGCAATCAATTAAAATGGACCCTCTCAATACAATGCTATATCTAGACGTGAAAATGACATATCATCAGAATATATTTCTATATATTGATATTTTAATATCATGTCTTTATAATAATAACTCCGTATTACCACACAGCTGTCTATCATAACATTATGATCTAATAAAATAATATCATAATGCAATATCGAATCCTTACGTTCTAATGTTTGATAGTGACATTGTATTTTGACATTATAACTTGATATAGGTACATTATAATGCAGCTCTTGCATCAACGATCACTGATACGGCTGCGATAGGGCATCGAACTGCCTGCAATATTTCAAAAGTAGGTAAATGAATTACCCCTCAGGTATTGTCACCCCGGGGACTATCCGACCAAAGGATAGTGCAGCTGAGCGAATAGCTACGCCATTTCAGAATTGAACTGCACAGCGAAACCCAAGCTAAAACCCACCACTACATTATTTTCTTTGTCCGACCACTACATTTTAAGCCGGGAGTTATTGACCAATTATCATGGTAGACATCATTCTCATTTATCAGATCCACTATCCTTCCACTATCGTCAGCTAGTGGCTCTGATTGATTGCACTGTAGCATGTGTTAGGCCACTATGTTTTTTCTCTGTTTTAGATGAGCGCGTGCATTAGATTTAGGCCGCGCATTGCAAAAAAACCATGTGTTTTTTCCTGCCCAGCGCGCGCATCGAATTGTTGCCGATTTCGAAAAAAAACATTTAACTTTAATAGATAAAAAAAACATTCCGAAAAAAAACAAGTTCATTTCAGGAAATAAAAAAACTTTTTTCCAGCTATGTTTTTTTTACTTGTTTTTTTCGTACGCCTCATATTTAATTTTATTTAAAATAGGTCTTTTTTTTTATTTCGTCGCCCTCAATAACTTTTCCAGAAATTTGTCCAATGTTTTTTTTATTTGGTCGCCCTCATTGACTTTTCCGAAAATAGGTGGAATGTTTTTTTCTTTCCTAAATGTTTTTTTACCGCCCTCCCTCATTAGATTTTGGATTTTTTCTGATCTAAAACAGAGAAATAAAAACCAGTGGCCTTATGCTGGAGATATTCATGAGTTTGACCCAATTTTCTGACTGGACAATGACCACATGTTAAAAAAGTATGTCTTTGACTTTGTAAACAAGATTTAAGCAATACACTGGTCAGTCACGTGGCTGTCAAACTATTGCTGCATGAGTGACACGTGGAAGGAGTGACGATGATAGGGCCAGTTGATCAGGTGATTTGCCAACGTAAACTCACATTTGGCACAGTTGGAAATGGTCAAGCTCGGGGTCACCAGACTGTTGTTTTGTAGGCCCTATCAGGAAGCGCCATTACTGGCTGTGCTAGTCTGGCCCTGAGAAGGAGGCTTGGTAGGCATATGGTATTATAATCAGTCAGGTGTGACCGAGCTGTGATTATGAGGGATCTTCACTGTGTTCGGATGTGTTTTTAGTCACCTAAAACCCTCGGAGTTTTACATTCTTAGCTGTGAAAAGGGCCTCGGCCGTCCGACTCGACCCTTTTCACAGCTAAGAATGTGCTATACGAAAATAACGTTAACAACCTACGATACATAATATGTGACCCGAATGCGCATAAAAATAAAAGGTGTCATGCTAGACCCACGGAAAATGACATCATTGAGCACACTTCTAAAGGCTGCAGCTCACCACGGAATTATCATCCGAAACTTGTTCGTGTAGAAAACATGACCTGCGTTACACTGGTATGTGCAGTCTGTGTGATGAAACTTGTGAACATCTCAATTTAAAAGTGGAAAGTGAGGACAATGGTGAAGACGATGATGAGTCTTTAAATCTTTGAAAAATATTTAGTTACGGAGCTACCAGGAATAAAACTCTGTGACATTATATTACACAGTTTGCCGGCTTTAATAAAAAACATAATCATTTTTTCTAGGAATGACATGAATATTTTCTGTATTTGCATTTTTTTTGCATGATATGTAATACAGTGCTCCCCCGCTGTATTGCCCCCGGTTATAATGCCAACCCCGCCTTATGCCAAGTAAAGTAGTTAAACGGATTCCCGCCAATGTTAATTACCGCGGTATAATGCCATCCTCGGTATTTGCCATCCGCCAATAGTTTAGAAGTCCCAATGTCACTTTTGTCATATGTTTCCCCCCGATCGTATTGCCAACATAATTTATCAGACATCGTGACTGTTAAATAAACACTCTTGGGTGATCAACAATTGGTATCTGATGGCCAAAACGATGTCACTGACGCCGCTGATAAAGCAAAAATGTTTAATGATTACTTTCACTCTGTATTTTCCACTCCAAAAACAGGAACTGCTCTACCTGCTGTTTCAGTTAAGTCAGAAAACATGCTTGCTAATATAGTTTTTTCTGAAATTGATGTAATCAATGTACTGAAAGGGTTAGATGTTAACAAAGGCTCTGGTCGCAATGACATACCCCTAAAGGTGTTGAGAGAGTGTGCCGATGAATTAGCCCCCTCTCTAACCACACTGTTTAACCTCAGTATGTCAACTTGTACATTACCTGATGTGTGGAAGTATTCAAATGTTGTACCAATTCACAAAAAAGGCAAGAAATGCAAAGTTGATAATTACAGACCAATATCACTTCTCAACAGTGTGAGTAAAGTTATGGAACGACTTGTATTTAATCACATTTATCCGGTTGTCAGTCCACAAATTAATTCGGCTCAACATGGTTTTATGAAACATCGCTCTACTACCACACAACTAATTGATACATATTCTGATATCAGTAGAAATTTAGACTCTGGAAGTCAAACAGACATTATATTTCTTGACTTTGCTAAAGCCTTTGATTCTGTACCGCATGACCTGATAGTTCACAAGCTTAAAACATTTGGCTTTGGCAGTAACTTATTGCAGTGGATTGAAAATTATCTGCAAGGTCGGTATCAGTCAGTTATGATAGAAGGTCAGGTATCATCACCTTTACCTGTAACATCAGGTGTACCGCAAGGTTCCATTATTGGACCACTATTATTTGTTTTATACATAAATGATATCTGCGATGTTTGTACATCATTTATGAAATTATATGCTGACGATGCCAAACTTTATCGAAATATAAAGTCAAGACAAGATGTACTTTCCCTTCAGAATGATCTTAATGCACTGTTTCTGTGGAGCAAAATTTGGAGAACGAACTTCAACATATCAAAATGTAAATTCATGTCGATATGCCGTAAAGTAAAAATAGATTTTGACTACTCCATTGATAATAATATCTTATCTAGAGTAACTGAATTTAATGATCTTGGAATAACCATCACTAGTAAATTATCTTGGTGTGAGAATGTGAAAACTGTTTCATCAAAAGCCCATTCTATGGTAGGAATGATAAAACGTTCTGTTGGCTTTAATAGCCCCATTGATGTTAAGCGCCAATTATATTTGGCCCATGTCAGAAGTATTCTTGAGTACTGTAGTCCGATGTGGAGTCCCAATCATGTTGAAGACATAATCAAATTAGAACGGGTGCAACTTCAAGCTTCAAAATTTATTCTCAATGATTATGTTTCACCCTATCACGAAAGATGCACAGCATTATCTATCTTGCCTTTGTGCTTCCGTCGAGAAATAATCGACTTGTGTTTTTTATACAGCTACCTTCACGGTAAACTATCTTGTGATTACTCTAGTAATTTTGAGTTAGCTTGTCCGCATAATGGCCTCAGATCTGCTCAACAGGGTGTTCTATTCAAATTACCTCTGTGCAAGACTGTTCAGTTCCAATGTACTTATTTTTATCGCACTGCTCGCTTATGGAACACTTTACCTTTTGTTATCCGAGATGCTAGTAGTTTGCAGATTTTTAAGAAGAACCTGAATGAATTATATCTCGCCATGGTAAACTTATTTGATGTGAATAATCGATGTACCTGGAGCCTGGCTTGTGCTTGTGTGAATTGTCGAATATAGCGGAACATTTTGTGTCTTAAACTACCTGTGCAATTTGAATCGGCTGTGAGACGGCTATTTGAGCTGTCACCAGCCACTCATGACTAGGGACGGAGGGCTCCGTTGTCGAAACGCATGTGTTGGCAGATGACAAACCGCCCCGCCTTACTTATACTTGTGTATTGAATATATAGCTATATATTTAGCACCAATGGCACCTTAAGTGATCGACCTATGAACGATAATCTGCGAATGTTGCACTGTGTTGTCTGTCTGGCTCGAATTCAGGCCGGAAACAGTCTCTGATACTGTTCGGAGCAGACCGACATCACTCTACATGATCACGCTTGTCATGATCTGACTTAGAGTATTACCACATGGCATGGATGGCTGTTCCCCTCAAAATTATTATTACTTTTTATTTTTTTATTTTTTTATTTGAGGTTTAGTGATTTTTTCAGTCGCCTTTGTTTTCAGACCAGGTGGGTCCTTATGCTGAATTTCAAAGATCTCTAATCAACTGATTTACTTCTTGAGTTTGGGATTATTTTTCCTCCAGTCTAATATTGCATATGTGGTACCACTCAGCATATTTCGGCTGCGCGACGGCTATATGAGCTGACGTCAGTAGATGTATTCTAGGTTTATAGTATTACTTTTATTTAGGGATGTATGTAGGCCTATGTTAAAATTAAGAGTGCCATAAGTTTTTACTGTTTTCCCTTTTCACATATCCTAGTTGTATGTCCTTTGATATAATAGACAACTAAAGCATTTAGAGGTTTTAACTAGGTTTCTACGCTTTCCAGAGTGTCCTTTTTTGCTACACGGTGTAGAGCACAGTGTAGGTATTTTATCTCTGGTTTTGGTGCGGGAAACAGATGACAGAGAATTGTCGGTTATTTTATTTTATGTGTACAAATCGTAAAATTTATAATCTATACTATGTACATTTTTAAATTGCTATTGCTATTTTAAACAATGGATATTATTTTATTCTATAACTTTAATTCACTTATATGGTTGACAGGCATTGTAGAGGTCGTCTCGACCTGTTCCCGTCAACCAAAGTTAATAACATGTTCAAAAAATGATAATAATAATTATAATGTACCATTTTTGCATGTTTTTAACTGAAAGTCAAATAAACAATTGCCGCCTCCAGGCCGACTGCGTTCACAAGTTCTGGGAAGCGTGACAGAGATAAAACACTGGGTAGGGGGGATCTACTAACTCGGTTATGCAACAGAGCATCATTAGGCCTAAGGTACAAACTTGAAAGTGGCATGTTTATACGAGCAAACAAAAACAGTTAGCCCAACGTTTATTTAATCTTTGGCATTCACATTGATCAACCACACTGAACGCACGTCTGACTCTCTCTCTTGTAGCATCCACCCATTATTACCCATTATTACAATGAAATAATAACCCATCGGGCATGAGATCCATTGCTTGTACAATGTTGAGCCAGCGTTGAAAAAACTAGTTGAACAACAATATTATTTTAGGCAGGGTCTATACGTCAGCCAGCTGACATATAAGGCCAATAACAGCATTATTCGTCAGCTTGGCTGCTACATAAGAATATTTATACAATAATACGGAGGCTGGTTGGTGTACATGGAAATCTATCTCCTAATTCAGCAGCCGGGCCGTTATATAAGAATAAGTTATACTTAATATGACAGCTGGCTGCTATATTGTGTGTTTTGGCACACTGTGCGGCAGCCTGTTAAATGGAACGTCGATTATGATTGGTCGAGAGCTATAAGGTCTCACACAACTAATGACGGCTGCCAGGACACAATTATTTTCCTTGGCTTTAATAAGATATGGGGTGAATTACATAATAAGAATTAAGAAAAAAATGATTTTATTGTTTTTCCTACTATTGATGGACGGGTGGAATGCACTACGACATCTGCCTACCGTTTATCGACGCTTGAGTAGCGTTGGAGTAGCGTGATTAACGACTGAAAATGCAAATTGAATAATAAGTGATTTTACTTCAATTCTATCGCCAGCAATCACCATCGACCGCTAGACTGAAGAACAACTAGGCAATGACTGCCAGAGTGTGCTCAAAGTACAGCAACGCACAATCATAATCACGTTTTTGTAACACTAAACCACAGCAGTATTTTTCAATCAGGGAGGTTCTTTTTTTCGAAGATAATTTTTTTCTAAGAATACACAATTTCTCAAAGTGTCTTTTTTTAATAATAATTTTGTTTGGAGTGTGATGTTACATAGATTTGTCTCGGGCGATGTCCGAGACATTCTTATAACAACCAGAAGTGTCAAGAGAGAATGGTAGGACCTTTTTCATTTCATTTTTATTACACTTTTATTTTTGCACTGTAGTGGAAACAGATAAAGGATCAATCAACTTGGAAGTTTGGGACAATAGATAATGCAGTGGTCAAAATAAAAACATACGTTTGAATAAAGGATGTGTAAAACATTCTCTGGAAGTACAACATTAGGCCACCGAACCATTTGCCAACCCTTCTCAAGACTACATTTGGCCATCAAACTAATATTACCTGGAATCTGGCAGCCGGGCTGCGGCTTAATGTAGGATATGTCCTCACCTGGAAGCCGGGCTGCCGTGTAGTTATGAAATGACCTTATCTGGCACCCGGGCTGATGTGTAAGGTGGGGAATGTCCCTATCTGGCAGCTGGGCTGACATGTAAGATGGGAGACGTCCTTACGTCCTATCTGGCAGCCGGGCTGACATGTAAGGTGGGGGATGTCCTTATCTGGCAGCCGGGCTGCCGTGTGTCAGGTAAGGTGAGAAATTTCTTTATCTGGCAGCCGAGCTGCCGTGTGTCAGGTAAGGTAAGAAATATCTCTATCTGGCAGCCGGGCTGACATGTAAGGGGGGTGATGTCTTTATATGACAACCGGGCTGAAATGTAAGGTGGGAGATGTCCTTATCTGGCAGCCGGGCTGCCGTGTGTCAGGTAAGGTAAGAAATATCTTTATCTGGCAGCTGGGCTGACATGCAAGGTGAGAGATGTCTGACAGTCGGCCTGTTGTATAGGGTTAAATGTCTTTATCTGGCCACCGTGCTGCCTTGTCGCGAAAGGTAGGAGATGTCCTTATCTGGCCCCCGGGCTGCCTTGTCGTGAAAGGTAGGAGATATCCTTATCTGGCAGTCAGGGGGCCGTGTAAGGTGGGATATGCCAATATATGCCGTGTGTCAGGTAAGGTTAGACATTTCTTTATTTTGCAGCCGGGCTGACGTGTAAGATTGGAGATGTCCTTATGTGGCAGCCGGGCTATTAAGTCGAGGTGGCACATAGGCCTAGCTAATTTCCCGATAAACTAATTTTCAAATGGTTAGTATAATCTTTCAAAATATCACATTATTTTTACAACTATAAATGAGAACAAAAACAATAAAATAGCAGCCAAATAAATAGCAGTCTTCAGTCAATTGAGGGAAATGATTTATAGAGCCTTATTCCAAGGTTTAACAGTATGTGAAAATTGACGACGAGAAAATTAGAAAAGTAAAACATTGATAAATATACATAAAAATATATTTGAACGTTTTATTTGTGTTAAAACTCTCATGACTAGAATATCAAAATATAATATTGACACAACCACTACCCTTAAAATATGTAGGCCCTAGGCCTACCTGTCCGGCAAATGGTACAGACACTAAAAAATTAAAATTGAACGTTTTGTTTGCTTTAAAATTTATCTTCGTATGACGACAAAATATTGACACAACCACTAGCATGGTAATTAGTAATGGTATTATCAAATAAAAATAAAAATATCTTTATCTAAAAAAATTATATTTCTACAAATCAGTTCAGTTCTTGCAGATACTTCTCCCTTTCAAACTACGATTTAGGGTATATGGTTGGAATATCCTGGGAATACAACTTTGGGGTACCACATTTACCCCCCCCCCCCCCAGTTAAAAAAAATATATAAATTATGTACTAATTTCAAGCATTGCTGAGTTATAAGGAAATTTGAAATAGTCACATTGTCTTATGTTCCTCAGTTTGGATTTAAAAAAATTAAAATATCATAATTGTTTAATACTTATGCTTTCTGTTATAAAAGCTCCCGTCTATCCTTATACCTTGCTGCATTCTAATTTCACAAAGGAGACAGTAGGGGCCTAAAAGTGATCTGCTACTTTACTCTTTTTTTATTCCGATACATTCGAAGTGCCTTCATGACTAGCAGTTGTCACACTGCACCTTGTATCTTTTATTTTTTTTGTGTTTTGGCAGCCATCTAGTGTACATGTGCTTCGGTAGTATGCTGCTTGCAATTGTCCCACCACCACCACTGTTACATGCTTGGCCAATGCTTCAGCATTCTGAAATACATATGTTACACATGTTATATTAATATTATACATTTATAAAGCTATAATTTGAAATCGGGGAAATTAACGTAGTATGTGAACTTCAAACAGTTGTAATATGTAATCACAGCCTCTGTGATTCATGCTCCCCTAGTCAGCTATACGCCATACGAAGCCTGGTTTTTGGAAAGGTGTAGGCCCAAGGTTTTTGAAATTCGTATGACCGGTTAATAATAGTTCATGGAGACTGGCAAGCCTCACAAAACAAAAAGTAATGGTTTATTTGGTTTTCATCAATTCCAGACAATGTTTTTTGTCTTCTAAAAATCACCGCGGCCGCGGTTCAAATGTGTCATTTGTGGGCCTAATAATTGAAAATCTAAATCGCTAGAAAGCTGAAAATCTAATCAGGTCATCTCCATACTCATGGGTAACTTCACATAAAAAAAATGCGGAGATCCTATAATCATTTTTCGAGTTATCGCGGAACAATATTTTTTTTAAATCTTTGACTTGACCTTTGACCTTCATCTTGGGTAAAAGATTGCCGGGTTGGGGGGTTGAATTTTTGTATGAATGATTAATTTAATCTGTTGCACCATGTTGCCAAAAGGCTGCGTGTGGCGGCGGCGGTGGAGACGGCGGCGGTGCAGAAAGGGGACGACAATACCCCTTTGAGCCCAACGGGCCGAGGGGTAAAAAGCCAGTGGCAAAAATGCCAAACGTTAGAAATGCCATAGGTGAAAGTGCGAACGGTAAAAATGCCATTGGTGAAAATGCCAAATGATAAAAATTCAGGACGGTGAAAATGCAAGATAGTAAAAATGGCACAGTTAAATATGCCCGATATTAAAAATGACAGTGGCAAATGCCACGCGGCAAAAAAAAAACAATGGAAACAATGGGAGAATCACAAAATGGACAGTAGGTACAAATGCAATATGGTACAATGCTTCAGGTGAAAATGCCATTGAGAAAAATGCCAAATGGTAAAAATACCAGATGATACAAAAAGTAATTAGTAAAAATCAAAGATCGTAATAAAAAGCCGGAGGGAAAATGTCACACATCAAACACACCATTGCATAGGAATGCTAAAGGGGAAAATTTGAACGGTTCTGAAGATATGGTGCAGCACAGAAATAGGCCTAGTAGCGGCGATATGCTGTGACCTTGGTCAGAAACATAGGTCAGGGTCACGCATCTTTGAACTTGAGCTGTACTTTCTTGAGGTACATTTAAATACCAAATATGAAGGCTTCAAGTCAACCCCTTCAACAAAAAATGCGCAGCAAAATAGTTTTAACTATAATATGCTATAACCTTGATCATAAAAATCGCTCAAGGTCACTAATCTTTGAACTTGATATGTAGGGGTTTCAAATATGAAGATTCTAGCTTAAAACAACTAATAATTTTCATGAAACTAATTGGGAATGATAAACTGCTGTGACCTTAACCCTAAAAAAGGTCAAGGTCACTTATCTTTGAACTCGACCTATATTTTCCTAAGATGCATCTATATACCAAATATGATGACTCTACTTCAAACGGTTCAAAAGATATGGCGCATCAAATGAGTTTTAGCGTGACGTTTTACATTGACCCGAAGGGCAATCGGGGGTCAATATGTATGAGTTTAAAATATAAAGTTAATTATAAAGTCATGTTGGCCGGAAAGCTATTTTAAGATGATGCGGAGGCGGCGGAGGACGAGCACAGACGGACGGCACTGGGGACGACAATAACATCTCATGTTTATTTACAATGATTGCGAACAATAATTGTCAGGGTAAACAAGTAGGCCAAGTATTACAAACTTCAAAATACAAATTGGCTCATTTAAAATCTCTCACCATGCTTACAAAGAAAAAAACTTAACTATCCAAACAACAGTAATTTCGCGAAGCAAACGTCCCCAAGGCTCAGAGAAATTGGAAAATAAGGGCTTTCCCATAATAATTGGGATCACCACGGCTCTTTTTAACACAACAATTTAATGTCAGCACGATAAGCTCTTCAATATTTAACGATTTCTCAAATTTTATGATTGCTTATAAAATAAAAATCACGAGCATACGGGAGGACCTCAGCCTTCAAATTTGATTGAAGGTCCTGTCCTGTGGAAGCCTTAATTACGGGACTAAAACCACTAAAATCTGCGAACCTATTTGTTTATATCATGCTAGACAGAGCCACTTTAATTTTGCCACTTTGATTTTGTTAACATTAGTAAACTTTACCGACCACTGATCATAATAAACGCATGCATTTCAAATTTGAATGTACCTTCTTCAGAACTACTGCGAAGACGTTGCCTCAAATTGTGGATATTCTTTGTAGTGCTACATTTTTCACTAATTCTTTCTGAGCTTTCTTTTACTTTTGATGCAGGTAGGTGTAATCTCAACAAATCAACTGTTTTTTTCCTTATTTTTACTGCTCATTCGCCGATTGTGGAAAAGAATATTCACAGTTGATAAAAATGAGTCAATTGTTTATCGTGAGCTATTTGAGGAAAATGCTTGATTCATTCTACTAATATGATGATTAAGCTTACGTTGAAACGATATTAAGGTGCAAAATTATATCTGACATTAAAGGCAATCCGAAATATCTTGGTCATTGCATAGTCACACCAAGGTATTTTAATTTCGCATGAAACGTACAGTAATGGTGTATGTTTCCCTCGAAAAAACCCCTCATATATATAAATGTAAAACCCCGATTGCGCGCAATCAGACCGATAATTTGTTATGACTACGTCACGAATGCCAGCTTTAGATGATGATTCAGTCAGAATCCCGTGACGTACGACTGATCAGTCATTGGCTACAGATAGCCTTCAATACACTTAGAACTATACAAACCGATATTAAGCGATTTTAAGGCAAGAATGCGAGTTATTTAGGAGCCAGATGAAATATTACAGATCTATGAAAAAATAACTATCATGGTCTCAAATAGTTCCTGAAATCACTTTTTATTTTATTAGAGAGCTGTCATAACTGAAACTCTGAAAATTGTATTTGTCTTGAATTAAGTACACTTCATACTTGTGTCTCAAATTCGGTTTATTATTATGTTCAAATCTCCATCCTAGACTTACTTCTGGATATCGCATGTAAATATATCTTGTAAGCTCCAGATTCACGCTGTTCACAATCATCTTATCTCGTTTTGATCCACAGATGCTGTAATTTGGACCTTACATCCTAGCTTCCATGATCTAAAAAAAATCACCACTCATGTTACATAACTACATGATAATTAGTCGTTTGGTATCATTTGACTACCTAAAAGAATGATGCATAGATATATTTTATTATACAAAATATTTGCTCTAAACAATCTTTGTATTGTGCATTATTGTACCTTAATCATGTTAATTACCTAATAGAAATAATGTCCATATCTGGCAGCCGGCTGACGTGTAAAGTATGACATGCCCCTATCTGGGAGCCGGCTGACGTGTAAGGTATGACATGTCCCTATCTGGCAGCCAGCTGACGTGTATAGTAGGGTATGAGACGTCCCTATCTGGCAGTCAGCTGACGTGTAAGGTATGAGATGGCCATATCTGGAAGCCGGCTGATGTGTAAGGTATGATATGTCCCTTTCTGGCAGCCGGCTGACGTGTAAGGTTTGAGATGGCCATATCTGGCAGCCGGCTGACGTGTAGGGTATGACATGTCCCTATCGGGCAGCCGGCTGACGTGTGAGGTATGACATGTCCCTATCGGGCAACCAGCTGAAGTGTAAGGTATGAGATGTCCCTATCTAGCAGCCAGCTGACGTGTAGGGTATGAGACGTCCCTGTCTGGCAGCCAGCTGACGTGTAAGGTATAAGATGTCCCTATCTGGCAGCCGGCTGACGTGTAAGGTATGAGATGTCCCTATCTGGCAGCCGGCTGACGTGTAGGGTATGAGACGTCCCTGTCTGGCAGCCGGCTGACGTGTAGGGTATGAGACGTCCGTATCTTGCAGCCGGCTGACGTGTGAGGTATGAGATGTCCCTGTCTGGCAGCCAGCTGACGTGTAAGGTATAAGATGCCCCTATCTGGCAGCCGGCTGACGTGTAAGGTATGAGATGTCCCTATCTGGCAGCCGGCTGACGTGTAGGGTATGAGACGTCCCTGTCTGGCAGCCGGCTGACGTGTAGGGTATGAGACGTCCCTGTCTGGCAGCCGGCTAACGTGTAGGGTATGAGACGTCCCTGTCTGGCAGTCAGCTGCTACGTAAAGTATGACATTTCCTCATCAGTTTTTTCGCTCCCGTGTATAAAATGTCCTTATCCCAATTTTGCTTTAATTGGCCAGCCCGTTCTCCAGCTTAACCCGTCATTTATAGCCGGGTTCAACATGCTGTATAAACCGTCTATCATTGACGGCTTAAGACACATAGACCTACTCTATCAGAGGATGGGATGGTTTCAATCCTGCCGTTAGATGGTACTACCTGACAGGTTTGACATTATACTGGATGCGTTCGGCAAATAACGGTAGCTCCTCACTGGTATTTATTTGTTAAAAGCGAGAGCACCCCCACAATGTTTAGCCAACATTGAAGACAATGGACCAGCCTTAACCCAATGCTTATTTATCGGAATTATCATGTTTACTGGAATGATAGCCTCTTATTGTGTTTTAAATGCACGTCCCTATGGCTATGAGCGACGTACGCCGGCTAAACCTAGGCACATAATTATAGGCCTAGTATAGACCTAGTATCGGTGTGCCTAGTGCTATGCGTCTAGAAGCGTCCTTGCGAAGGTCACTATTCTATATAGGCCTAATATTATACATAAAATAAAATACTATTACCAAAAATACACAGTTTGAGTTGATAGCCTAGTATAGGCCTATATATATATAGCCTAGCTTATCCAGTATTTAGACCTAGATATCGGGAAAATAGGCCTGAGGTAAGGGATTACCTAGGCTTATACATTGTAAATATGCCTTATTGGCTTTTATAATACCAGGTATATACTCGGAAGCTAATACAGCCATTTATTTTCATTACTACAACCTTTTCAATCAAATCCAGTTTTTTATGACAAGGAATTTTTAATAATTATGCCTACTTTCTGATAAAAGCATATGGGCCTATATCGGTTCTGAAAATTATGGATTATTCCCCGTTCACTTTTTACTATTTGCTATTAAAACTTGACTAAGAAATATTTCACTGTAGGCCTAATGGGGTCAGGGGGATGCCCCTGGGGAAATTTGTGATTTTCAAAGGCTTACTCCTGCAATCTAAGGCATTTTGGACACTGTTTGTCCCTCAGTATATCACCAGTTCATATGGAAGCCCTTAAATAAGATGATAATTTTCCTCCCCCTTGGATCCGCCCGTGCATGGGCACTACAAGCCTGCAAGAATTCTGATGATGATGATGATGATGATGATGATGATGATGATGATGATGATGATGATGATGATGATGATGATGATGATGATGATGATGATGATGATGATGATGATGATGATTTATAATATAAAACCATGAATGGTCGAACGCAGCCGTTTGAGGGCGAGATTTTTCAAATGACGTAGGCACAAGGATTTCCCCTGCCTTATGTGTTTACCGGAGCGAGGCTACCATGTGGTGGATGGGGAAACCTGCAAGTGCTATTTCAAGCTTAAGCATGACGTCATGGTGTGGGCGTGTCCTGCAAATCCACGTGGAACAACAAGGAGGAGCGGCTATGCTCATAGCTGGATAGACATTTTCGCATTTTTAACGGAATACTCGTTTGGCACGTCGACGAGAATGGGTGCTGTAAGTGAATATTGCTTCACGTTGCTTAATTTGCCTTTGTGCATAAGAGTGCAACTAACCAATCAGAAACATGTTAACTAAAATTTACTGTATGTGGTTCGTTTAACCACACTGCTGAACTATAGACGACTGTCACTGTGACATTTCAAGTAACAGTAAAGTATACTTTTTATCGGCGGTTTATCATTTATTATTATTATTCTAATGGTTTGCAGTTTCCGGTATGCAGAGCCAGCCCATATGGCTCATTTAGTCCAGTTGTAGCTCGTATCTCTGAGGATAAAGAACCCATGAACCTGTGAAATCATTCTATAAGAGTAGGGCATAGTACCGATTTTGGGGTTCCTTTTGTCGCGATATTGCCATGATTGCTCAGAAAAAGTGTGATCGCCTCAAGATTAGGGTTTTTGGTATGTGTCCCCTTCGAAATTTGGTCCCATTTGCATTGTGGTCCCCACCTCTTACTTCCTCTCCCTACCTCTCTCTTTCCGTATCACCCTCTCCCTCCAGTTCTCTTCTCTGCTATGTGGTCCCTCCCTCTCTCCCTCACTCCTTAACTCCCTTTCTTCCTTATTCCCTTTCTCCTCCTCCCTCTCTCCTTCCTCGAACTCTCCCTCCCTTCCTTCATTCCTTCCTTCCTTCCTTCCTTCCTTCCTTCCTTCCTTCCTTCCTTCCTTCTTCCTTCCTTCCTTCCTTCCTTCCTTCCTTCCTTCCTTCCTTCCTTCCTTCCTTCCTTCCTTCCTTCCTTCCTTCCTTCCTTCCTTCCTTCCTTCCTTCCTTTCTTCCTTCCTTCCTTCCTTTCTTCCTTCTTTCCTTCCATTCTTCCTTCCTTCCTTCCTTCCTTCCTTCCTTCCTTCCTTCCTTCCTTCCTTCCTTCCTTCCTTCCTTCCTTCCTTCCTTCCTTCCTTCCTTCCTTCCCTACTTCCTTCCTTCCTTCCTTCCTTCCTTCCTTCCTTCCTTCCTTCCTTCCTTCCTTCCTTCCTTCCTTCCTTCCTTCCTTCCTTCCTTCCTTCCTTCCTTCCTTCCTTCCTTCCTTCCTTCCTTCCTTCCTTCCTTCCTTCCTTCCTTCCTTCCTTCCTTCCTTCCTCTCTTTCTTTCTTTCTTCCTTCCTTCCCCCCCTTCCCTCCATTACTTCCTTTCTCCCCCTTCCTTTCGCCCTCTCTTTTTTTTCCTCCGTTCTTTTTCCTTTCCTCCTCCCCCCTCTCTCCTCCCTCGAACCCTCCACCCCTTCTTTCTTCCCGTCCTTTCTTTCTTTCTTCCCCTTCCCTCCCCCTCCCTCCCATTACTTTCCTCTTCCCCCTTACTCCCTCCCTCCCTCCTTTTCCCTCCCTCCGTTTCCCCTTCCTCCTCCTCTCTCTCTCGTCCCTCGAACCCTCCATCCTTTCCTCCCTCCCTTCATTCCTTCCTTACTTTCCCCCTCCCTCCCTCCCTCCCTAACCTCCATCCCTCCCTCCCTCCCTCCCTCTAGTAAATGAATCATCACTATATCTCACACGATATCCACTCTAGTAAATGAATCATCAGTATATCTCACACCATGACCATTATAGTAAATGAATCATCAATATATCTCACATCATATCCACTCTAGTAAATGAATCATCCCTATATCTCATACCATGTCCACTCTAGTAAATCAATCATCCTTATATTTCACATCATGTCCACTCTAGTAGGCCTAAATGAAGCATCAGTATATCTCACACCGTGACCATTCTAGTAAATAAATCATCCCTATATTTCACACCATATCCACTCTAGTAAATGAATCACACTATATCTTACACTATGTCCACTCTAGTAAAAGAATCATTTTGGCTCCTTTATTAATGAATTTTAAGAACGTTTCCTTTTCTAAATCTCCTATTTCTGTCACAAATTCCTTATTATAATAAAACTCGCGTTCTTCAATGAACAGCGCCATTGTGATGCTTCCCGTGTAATATCATAGTGATGTTATGTGGTCTGTGATTGGCTGTAGCGGGCTGCTGTACAATGGGAATCAGAGGGTTATTCATCAGCCCGGCTGGTATATAGCCTATTCGATTATTTTATGCAGAGATTTGGGCCCAGTGCAGACGCCCGATATAAACTACCACTATATGACTTGATCTCAAGTTCGATTCATGAGTAATTGGAAGTCAAATCATAACATAGCGCACTATCGAATAGTTTAACAATGCCATCGGGTTCTATGAGTGTGACGCACACTAGCATTTATAAGCTTCTGACATATAACCAGGATAACACTTGATTGTCCCTCCGTGGTGTGAGCGGAATGTCACACCTATTGTTACTAAAAACTGACTGGTGCCTTGGTATATTCCTTTGATCGCGGGAATAGGCATAGAGTCTACTATAAAGGCCTACTTATAAATAGAAATAACCCCAATTTAAATGCCAATCATATTTAGAGTCTTTTTCTTGTGCATGATTTTTTTTTACTTTTCGGTATAGTGATCCTAATAAAACAACATTATATAGGGTGGATTGTATTGTTTTGTATTACTATAAACTGAATGCGTGAGAGCATTCAATATGTATCAGAATTAATGTTAATCAGCTGTCATATATCCACAGGCCTAAATCACCTCCCTCGCCATAATGCCACCCCGCTATAATGCCAAAAAATGACAGAGTCCCAATGTTGGCATTATATAGAGGTAGTACTGTATATTTTTGTGTGTATCTTATTAATTTTTTACCTTGAAGTACATATCTTCTCTCATTTGAAATATCAAACTTTGGTGGCTTACTTAGATTTTTTCACATGAAGTTTCCCCTCTGGGATGAATATAGCTACCTCTCAACTATAACTACTGTCGCAAATTATCTGAACTGAAGAGCAGCAGGTAGAAGTGTTTGACTATTAAATTACACAGCGAAACCTAAGTTTCCAGCGGCATCTAGATATTCTTGGGAGTTATATCCCGTAGGCATGCCCAGAACCCTTTGTGAATGAAGGAAAACATTTAAAAACCTATTGTGTCCAACCATTCTACCCTCACGCAAGCAATGATGTCCATCATTGATTTTTCATCTGTGGATTGTTCTTTTTTTATCATATTATTACAAAGTCACATAAATCACCACCCGCGACAACAAAATATGTTAAGCCATCATTTTACTTAAGCCTACTTTTTGTTTTTTATTAAATGTTATATCATCCAACTGAACTGATATATTTCAATATAATTTGCACACATATTATCCCATTTTTTAAATTTTATTTGACAACTATATATGTAATGTGGCAAATTGGGCATATTTTCCCACATTTTGGTGGCCATCTTGGATTTCAGAAATTTACCTAATTGAACTCAAATATATTTTGAATGAATATTAGGGTAAAAAAATCGTTTTAAAACATTTTTTGCGGAATATCTCTATGCAGTGCATATATATTGCCAAAATATGAATATTAGGCGGCCATATTGGATTTATGCAAATTGATAGGAAAAATAGCTAGACAAAATTGGTACCAAAGATAAATCGCTTCCTTGTACCTATATGAAACCATTTATAAACCTTAGACAAAATAAGCATTTAGTTCCCACGGGATTACCTAGGCCCCCGTACTATTACGCAAACGTCTGTCGTGGATGTTTTGATTAACCAATCTGCACTTGCGATATACCATAATAACAGATACTTAAATTCTCGTTCTAATGATATTTCACAAATTGCAGTACAATAAGTAATCGTCTCCCACATACGCTCAAACATGATTTTGTATTATAAAATAATCAGAAAGAACAACCCAAAAAACGATTCAACATGGTGAAAGGAAACGAGTTAATAAAAAAGTAATTATTAGACATATCCATATCTGGCCTAAATTTTCTGAGCCCAGATGTGTGTATGCTTAAAAGTGAGCGTTATTTATAATTATAAATGTCATGTATTTTTTAGATGAAAAATATTGAATCCGTACATGAAAATATGTGTATTTAGCATGGGCTGAAATTTAAAACATGATTTTTTCTCAAATTTTTGTGGATAATTTGTTATCCACTTGTTTTTACAAAATGGGTGTGTACTAAATTCGAATCTGTCGGATAACATTCTACATTTGGTGACCTTCACCTTCAAATTTGCAAAACAAAAATTGGCTGCCAAAATTTCAAGAAAGCCCCGTATTTTCTATGTTTTTTCGCACATGAAAGCACAATTGATAGTTTCAGCAACGTTTTCAATATACATTTTTTTCTAGTGTCTTTGGAAAGAAATAACCTTTATTTCACCTTTAAATACAAGATGTCCGTTTTTTTTTATATATATTTGCTGTTACTATAAGTATACCGCTGAAAATGAAATAAAAGTTACTGGCGAGTACATTTATATGAAAAAATACACAATGGCAGCGAAATTCACCTTCATATGAACAAGAATCAAAATGACTATTATAATGTAAATTAAACTTTTTTTTTAATTGTGGCCCGAAATTGCGCAATTTTTAAATTTTGTATGACTGGGGGGGGGGGGCGAAAGAACATTTGTGATCTGACCTAAAGTTTATCGTAAAATCCAAGATGTACGCCATTTTACATATTTAATATTTAAATAATGACGTCATTTTAAATACTAAGCACATCAAAGCATGTTAGAATATGCTGTGATTAAACACATTTTCGAATGCCTTGCAACCAAATCTGCCGTATTACGTAATCTTTATTTAGTGTTCCATTGAACAAATGTTGTTTATGATATTATAGTTCACGTGCATAAAAACAGCTTTTAATTGTGTGTTGGTGGTAACCATTTTGAACTTAAAGGTCAAATATGGGTCATTTTGATAGAACAACATTAGACATAAATTTATCAACTCTAAATCATGCATAAACCGGAAATCGAGCAATAATATGCAACAAAAATGTAGAGCAGATGTGGTTTTGGCGGCCATTTTTTGTTTTGCTTATTTGAATGTGAATGACACCAAAGATATAATCTTAACCAACATATTCGAATTCAGCACACGCAAATCATGCAAAAACAAGCCAAAAAAATAATTTACACCCAAATGTCGAGCAAAAAGTTCAATCTTTCATATTTCAGCCAAGGCTAAATACACACATTCTCAAAAAAGTTGCAATATTCTTGCATTTAAATATATATATGTCATGTATAAATCTAAATATCACTTAGATTTAAGCAAATACACATATGGAATAAAAAAAACATATTTCAACGTATTTTTAGAGATAACCATTGATTGCACTGCATCATGTAAAACATCATTAAAACGAAAATTTAATTACCTTTTATCTGGTATATTACATGTGTAGATTGATATACTAGAACAGCAACCACATACGTTTGCTCACCTTAGATCTTAATGCAGATTAAGCCGATATTGGTAATTATTTAATTATGCAAATAAAAAAAGTTGTCCAAAGTTGCCTCTTGGGCAACAAACCTAAATTTGTTCAGTGAAATTATAAGAACATGAATCAATCGAAACACCTTACAATTGGGGATGTCGCGGTTTCGAAGCCGGCTGGGTGCAGGATTTTCAGAGACTTTTCATGTTTCTCCCCTCTCAATATTCGGACATTGTTTTGATGTTGTGTTTTTAGGCAAGACACTTCACCCTCAAATTCTTTCACTCACTCAGGTGAAAATGAGTAACTGGTAGGACAGCGATGGCAATGTGTATGATAAGTACAATGTGCCGAAATGTCTGTAGGATTGTATGCTCTCCGTCGAGTTGAAATGGCACATAAATAAACAGACTCAGTGACCAAGGAGTAAAACTATAAACCTGCACCTTTACCTATTGAACAGAGTAGCTCTACAAATGCTTGTGTAGCCCTACAAAGTTTGTTTTTTTAATCACTTTTATCTTTTGAATCAACAGAAAACAATATTTACCTTTATCGTTCAAGTCTCATCTGGCAAATGAGTTTTAAAAATGAATGTACGTGGCTCTATTATAGTATGTTAGGTTACCTATCAATTTAGCGAGAAGTACTATTTTTTCTCGTGGTTTGCGTGTACCTGGTTTGCCTAAGCCAATTTATTTCCCCATTATTTGTGTTGCTTTATTAATTTTATTTCTCGGGACTGTTTTGTTATTTAATATGGTTTAACCCTTTCAAGCCTGAGTTTACCATTGTCATCTCCATCCACTACAAGCCGCGAATTGCTGTCGCAATTCTCGACTTGTAGTGGATGAAGATGATTTGATGTGGGTGGTAAATAAAAAAAATACTATGTATTCGTAGAACAATTTTAAAGAAATTTGCCTTCTAAAACCCTTAGCTGTGAAAAAATCAAGTATGTTTTCAATGGTGTAGAATGGTGCTTTATTGCATCGTGGGGGCTTAAAGGGTTATTGACATCATATAGCTATTAGATGGATGCAAGGCAATAGTAAGATCAGAATATCAGAAGACATGACACAGTGAATACATGTTGTAGGGGAATGTTTATTGGTGACGCTATGGCATAAATGTAACCTTTAATATCAATATAATAATTAATAATTTTGTTAAAAAGCTTAGATGGTTCTTCAAAATCAGTACAAAATATGCAGCATACCACTTAGTGGCTTACCACAAATCTATTTAACAGTTGAGCGGATTCTGGAAAATTAAAATCGTCCGCCGCAAAGTGAAGGTAATCAATAGGCCTTTGCTTAATTTTTAAGCTGCAAATCTTGCATATGATCGAATCTATTCAGTACAAGAGCGGTATTATTGTGATGGCAATGAATCGGATATTGAAAAAAAAAACAATTTGTTTGCTTACAGAGAGGTTTGGCTCAAAAGTTGTTTGTCGAAATTGTGGTTAATATCATTGGAACGAGAGTATCATTATGCGAAGAAGGGGATGTGGCGCAATGGCTAGAGCGCCTGACTGCCTCGTCAGTCATGCATGCGTCCCGGTCTCGAACCCCGCTGTTCCCCTGGCGGGTTTTCAGAGAAGCAGCATTATTTCCTCCTTCTCAATGTGACTAGGCGATCACGTTAATAGCGGCCTCGTCGAGTTAAGGGGTTTTGCCAAGTTAAAAAAAATCCAAAAATACGAGAAAAACTTGGAAGTGGGTGGGTGGATCAAACCCCAACTCGGATTTTAATTTTTTTTTGAAAATTTTGTGTTTTATTTGCGTTTTTTGTGTTGTTTTCATGTTTCGCAATGTTTCCAAAAAAAAACATAAAAAATTGGATATGGGGCTGGGTGGGTATGGTCTGACCGATTTTTTTTAACTTGACAAGACCCCTAAGGTCGAGAACAGTGTATCGACGTTAATTTCGCGCAACGCCCCGGGCTGCGCGCTCCTCACACATCATTATGCTTTCATTGATATAGTTTTGGCATATCAAGGTTATGCAGATAGTAGCCTTACGAATACCAAAACATTGACGTAGCCCTATGAATGACATTACCACCTGTCTCTGGTGGCTCTTCTATTACATAAGAATAGTTTATATTGTATCATCCACATAGTGTCATGTCATGACATGCTGATGTAATATAAACATGATAAATATTCAATTTTTTAACTCATGTAGGCCTCCACCTACATAGTGCGATGTATCACCGTGATAATTTGTGGGAAATATAAAAATGTTAAGCAATGCTGATGACTTGTACATAGTATCTTGGATATTCGGTTGTCAAGGCTGTTAAAACCATGTGCTCACAGCAGTTATTTCACATTTATTCACCGGGCGATCATTCAGTTGTTTATTAGATTGATGCTGATTTGTCTCACAGAAAACCAACAATTTTTGTTACTTTGAATAATGTATTCGCTGTATTGTTGTGCGACTCTTCACTTCCTGTGTGTAGGTGAGAATCTTTGCTGTTTTTTATATTGTAGTTTGTAATACCCAAGTCACACATACACAAACACATGACACAAATGAGAACAGTGCATCTGTATGCGTCCATTGAGTTTGTGTTGATTCAGGGCTCCGATATAGGCGAGTCCCTAATTTATCTCATTAAATATGCTAATTATGCTAATTAAAAAAATGTTAACATACAAAATTTTGCATCTAACATTTTCTGACTCCTCGGATCATATAGGTGATATTTCCATCAATAAACCTTCCCATGTCGAAAATACATTTTGAGTCTAACACATTATGTCAATAGGAGTGGCAAATAAACTGATGTTTCTCCACGTGTGAATATGGGCGTCAGAAGAACGTCAGATCAGCACCAGTCTAGCGTTAGGTACAAGTAGAGCACACACTCGATATTCATTGTATTTTCATTGGCTGATATTTGTCCTAGTCACATATGTATAACTTTGGTGTGACATGTCTCAGCACCACAGATCCTGTACCACAACACCACACCCCCTCACACATAACCTCTTTGCTCACACCCTCCTCGGCAAACTGGAGACACTGAGCCTTTATTGGTTTAATGTTGGTCCAACGCCACAGACGGTGGGCCAACATTAAACCAAAATATGTACAAAGTTTATCTAGAAGATAATTGTGGCGTAACTCAACCCTTTCACCCTTTCAGCATGGGGACCGACTTTAGACGTCAGAATCTGACGTCCATAGATTCTGAGGTCTGAAGTCGATCACCACACTGTAAGAGTGAAATAGTTATAATGACCGTAGACCCTTAACATGGTATTCAAATGAAGCACAAAGAGCTAACTAAGACATTTAAGATGATTTCAAATTGAAAAAAAAATCTTTGTTTTCCAAAAAGTATTCCAGCGTTGTGAGGGACAATCGGCATGGTGATGTGCAGCTTCAAATACGTGGCGGGCATTTAATAAGCTGGGGCGGTGGCCCTGGATGAAGCTGCCTGCTTGGAAAATTGGCGATCGCGGGCTCGAACCCCACTGTGCCATCCATGTTTGAAAAAAACTGTTTTTCCCAGCTCACTCGTAAAGATTAAATATTGTGGGAAGCCTCCGTGACCGAGAGGTAGCGTGCTCGAATTTCGAATCCATCTGGAAGTCAGTGTCATTCTCAGTTATCTCACCATCCTCAGAAGGTTCTCTTGGCCGAGTTTAGCCTAATATGTGCACAAATGAGGTCTAAAACCCATTCAATTCATTTCATTCAATAAGCTGTGGTCGTGTTTAGAACAGATATCGTGATCTATTGATCTGTGAACCTTGTGGACGTTGAACGCACAATTAAGAAACTGGTCCTTTTTGAAATAGAAAACTTATTATGCAACCATTTTGTTTATTTTCAATACACGTCCAACCTTCAAGCGTTTTTGCATCCTGACACATGAATGAAGCCCACCAAACTTGTTGGATCCTGTATTGGAACCTGGAGTTCCCGCAATGTGCAAACGTGGCTACGTGAACATTGATTCATTAACTCTTTAACCGCCGGTGCCGCATATATTCGGGTTTTCATTTTTTATAAGCACATTAAATACATTAAATCAGCACTATTTGAAAACAGTTGACCTCCATTTTGTCAAATCTGAATAATTTTCCCTCACTTATAGTCGTGGATCGCATCAGCGAGACACAACTTCAAGTGGGTGAAAATTCAAATTGAATAATTTGGCAGTTAAAGGGTTTATCTCTTGTAAGTTCTCAGTCATATGATGAACATGATAAAATGTTGTTTATCCGGTTTTAGTTTTATCATCGATCGAGTTGGCGGTGAACAAGTCAGAGCCTGTGTGTCTAACTTGAGACTACCCATCCCCTCACACCCTCCCCAGTAAACTGGATAAGCTAAGCCTTTGTTAATGTAATGTTGGGCCAACGTCACAGACCGCTGGACAACATTCAACCAGCACATGTATAAAATTAAAGTAGATATCTTGTGATGTAAGTTCACCTTTAACCCTTTCAGCGCGGGGAGCAACTTTAGACGGCAGAATCTGACGTATATGGACGTTAGATTATGACGTCTAACTTTGATCCCCACGCTGTAAGAATAAACTATGGTCGTAAACCCGTAACATACGTATGCATGATGCAGAAAGAGCTAACTAAGACATTTATGATGATTTCAAATTGACAAAATCCCTTTGGTCTATAAAAATTATTTCTGCGTGGTGAGGGTTGATCATTAATGCCATTGAATATGCAGTGTTCTCTCTGGTACTGTGCACTATTATTAACCCTTTACGTCATTCGATAAGAGTAGGACATAGTTACGATTTCGGGCGTCCTTCTGCGCAATATTGCCATAACTGTACAGAAAGGGACGTAAAGCAATATACAGGCGCCATGATTATCCATTCAATGCAAATGGTGAAAGCTGTTAAGCAGCAGTAGATCATGTAAACCCAGATGAGGTACCTATCATTGCTATGGGCCAGCCTCTATTTGCTCTCGGTAAACAGTTACAATGGACAATGTCAGATATAAATCTTGAAGACAGATATTGTTATGATAGGTGGTTCACATGGGCTTCATTGAAGATGATAGACCAGTGACTGCCAAATATTGGCTGGGAATGTACATTAGTTCAGACAGACATCACAACACTTGTAAGGGCATATGCAAGGTATCACATGTAACTCGCTCACGTTATACACATACCAACTTGTGCACTTCATGTCCTCCAAAGCAAAGATAAGGAAGTAGACAGTAGCATTAGCACTCGATAAATAGATCTACTTTAAAGCCTGGGAAGAAGAAAATCTGTCTCCACAGTTTGAATTTTGTTCAATTGCTTTGCAATTGGAGTCTACCATCTTGCAGCTGGTGAAGTCACTTAGAGACGGGAACATTAAATTTACAAAGTTTAATAGCTAAAAATAAAATAAACATGAATTATTCTACATCAGCACCACTTACAATAAAAAATATGTCCTGTGCATGGGCCTGTTAATCTATAAAGAACATCGCTAAATGATGGACGATGAAATGACAGTAAAAAATCAGTCAAATCAGTCAGCTAGAAATATCGCCATCTTAAAATAAATCTATGCAGCTCTACATTTGTTAAAGATGATGTTTTTTTATATTATTCAAGAAAACGCTTCGAGTAAGTGAAAACAATATGGCAAAAGTGTCAATATAGTGCTGGTTTTGTTATATTTTAGTTTGGTTTTCTAGAATGCGTTCGCTTTGTTTGTGATTCCGTGTCGTGTCATTCACTCGTTATTCATTTTGTCTTTATTCCTTATCCATTAAGGAATAAGTAACAGTTACTTATCCCTTATTAGAACGATAAAGTAATAAGTAGCATCTATGTATTCCTTATTTGAACCAATAAGGAACAAATAACAGTGACATATTTCTTATTGGAACGAAAAAGGAATTTGTAACAGCTACTTATTCTTTATTGGACCGAATAACAAATAAGTAACACGGATTATTTTTTAAATTGAACATAATACAAGTAAACAATAAGGCTCTAACTCCACAAGATATGTCCATATACTTGTTCCCTGCATAAAAGAAAGTAAAATCACCAACCTGGCCAAATTGCCATGCACAAAGATTATTGTTCAGATTTGAATAAGGAATACGTAACTGGTTACTTATTCCTTATTCGCGTTTGAATGAGTAACTAGTACTTAGAGTGTAAAACTCCCTTAAAATGCGATACCACAGCTAAAATATGTTCCAAGACGAGATAAGCGGATCAGTACACTGTTCAAACATTATTATGATTATATTGCAATTACAGTATTTACAATATTGTCGTACACGCGATACACGCAGAATGGTACCTGAAAACAACACGAACTATTAATAATCGGAATAAATTGGACTTTCTTTCTTTCCAAGAACATTCCACACATTTTGACAGAAAACATCGGCTATAGTATGGTATTCTACCCCCTAAGTTAAATAACCCATGAATGATGGATTGATTGGCTAATGTCGTCATGTGAAAGACTGAATTACTCTATCATTGGTCGGGTGTAGAATATTATACATGGTCTATGGTGTTCAAATATTTGTAACCAAAAATAAAAAATGTCAGCAGTATCAAGTTAAAAAAACGAGCGGGATTGTTTTCAGTCACAGTTTAAAAAAGTGTTCTAAATTCTCATGTAGAAAACATGTATATGCAAAATGAATTTCGACATGTCACACATATTAGGCCTATACAAACTTAAATTCGTCCGGTGAGCAATTAAATAATTAAACTTATTTTGGGTTTTAAAATATATTGCTTAACCCTTTAACCGCCGGTGCCGCATATATTCGGATTTTCACTTTTTATTGGCACATTAAGTACCACATTTTAAATCTGTTAAAGATAAAATGTAACATCAACCAGCAAGATTTGAAACGAGATGACCTCCATTTTGTCAAATCTGATTAATTTTCACTCACTTGAAGTTGTGGATCGCGTCAGCGAGACACAACTTCAGGTGAGTGAAAATTTAAATTCAATAATTTGGCTGTTAAAGGGTTAAAGGTTCCCACATCGCTAAAATCAATTTTTAACATGTAAACTAGAACACACGTGTCACTTATTAATGATCGTTAACATTTTCTAAAACGTGATTTTTGTGCTTAATATCGATTATAGGGCACTTTATTTCTAGATGTTGTAAGCAAACTATTAGCATAAAACATCACAAGTCCGGCCCATACGTTTAACCTTACATCCAATAGAATGATCACACATCTTACTAATTATAGCTGCATGATTAATGTAATATATATATAAATAAGTTATATTAACTTATACGGATCTAATATATATAACGTCTATGTGTTAATAATAAATACAATAACTCAATCGATGTAAATGGAAAGGCATTATCTAAAGGTGATCTATTACCCCTTATATGGTATGAATAATTATGTCCTTATATGGGGTGATTGGCTATCATGTGACCCTCTCAGAGAGTCACATGATAGCCAATCACCCCAATTATGGGTTGATTGGCTATCATGTGACTCTCTCAGAGGGTCACATGATAGTCAATCACCCCATATAAGGAAACACTTGTGCCCCATCTTGTGGCAACTTTTAATTATCTGTCACAAAATTATTCATACTATATAAGGGGTGATAGATCACCTTTAACAATGCGTTATATTAGCTAAGCTGTGGACAGACCTGTGGGCGCGGCAACACATTTCATTTCTGTTGTAGTTTACTGTAAATACTGTGATTTTAAACGCATTTCATTATACTATATTTTTTGTTTACCTGAACTTTTGACAATATCCTGCCACTAAACCATCACCAGTATGACAAACACAAAAGTATCAGTTATCAGTATCAAAAGTAGCAGTTAGGCTATGTTGAGAAATGTCTCGAAGTATCAATTGGATTGGAATGAACAATGATTTTTTTTCATAAAAATCGCGATAAGTCGCAGGAGTGAATATAATGTGTTGAGAACAGTATACAATTTAACAATGACTGTGCGATTGGCTAATATGCGTAGTGAGTTTTCACACATGCTGGCACCCTGATCACACTGACGTTTTAAACTCTCCAGATTCTGAATAGCTAAAATTGTAATATATAACTACGCCAAGTTTAACATATATACAGAAAATAATTATTTTTATACCGTCCCATATATGAGAAGCTAAAATCAACCTTACATTGTGAGAATTTAATTGTATCGGGTTATCATGGGAAAAAATATTTTCATTGTATCAAATAATTATTGAAAATGGTATGTACATGTGAACTGGTAATCACGATAGCATCTGCGTAAAGGAGAATACTGAGTTTCTTTCCTCCTATATCAAATACTAAGTGCAAGTTTTTAACACCTAACGCCAGTTAGTTGATAAATAATAAAAGTAACATAGGATACAGTGCATCGCCCTGTCTCACACCAGACGTTACATTAAACCAATCAGTGGATACATTATTTAATAGAATACTTGATTTATTATCATAATGCATATGTTTTATTTAATTTATTTTGTCAGCAATACCATATTCTAGCAAAGATACATATTTAATCGATCGAAGGTTTTCCTTGTCCAGAAAGGCTGCAACTTTCTGTGGTTTTGTTTTCCTGTAATCTATTTTGATTACATCCGACAAAGTAAATATATGGTCTGAACAGGATCTGTGTTTACGGAATTCATTTTGTTCATCATCATGTATATTAGATATGTTACTATACGACACTATTATATTACTCAGTATGGATAAATATAATTTACCAACACAAGATAAAAGGCTAATACCCCTGAGCGAGAGTTTTGTGTACTGTTGCACGAAGGTCTGGGAAATGAACATAGATATACAAACCAGTCAGTTCGCTGTTCGAAATCATGTGAACAATGTGACCAATGACGAAGTGTTCATGCTTACTAAAATGATGTGAGCACACGATCAGTGAAAAAAACGGTATAAATGTTACATCAAGTAGAGGACTGTCTAACCGGTCATGGAGCAAACCTTTTCTCCCTACTCCCACGTAAGAAATTTCGTCAACTGAACAATAATAGATGTGTTAAAAATGAGCTAGAATTAGTTAAATACAAATATAATCATGATCTGCTGAAAAATGTCAAATAAAAACAAGCGTATTTGAATACAGAAACAACGACACATGTCTCAGCAAACACGAGACGTTGACCCATTGTCTCCGAAAGCGGCCCAACTTGAACCCAACATTGGTTCAATGTCCCGTATTTGCTGGGTTGATTTCATCCCGCTGGGAAGACCCTAAATCATAACTAAAAGATACACAAAAAGAGTAGGCATACTTCATAGGCCTACGTTTTTGCACAGTTCTATTTAATGAGTAGTTTAGTTTACCGACAATAATCATCTAAACAAACATAAGTTTGCTCAGTGGCAGTCAACATCCCACTCTGAATTGATTTTTATTATTATTATCTATGTGGCCTTGTCGCTTGTATTACAGCACATGTGTACAAAAACTAAAATTATTTGTTCTCTAGACTGTCATACTCATCAATCAACGCACCTGTAGTTGTAGATTCACCCTGATCAGAGGCAATTTTTGGCATCTCGGTCACGTGATTTATTTAGACCTGATTTTAATTTATATTTCGGAAACCTCGGCTTCGCGTAGCCAGCGAGATACCTTGATTATAGTAGAGTATTTTTTGTAGGTTTTGTGACCATTTGGCTCCTGAGTTTTTTTCTCGGTTATTTAGCAAATTAGAACCATTTAGAACAAAAAATAGCTCGTATGTCCCTCCCAAAAATGAATGGGAAAGTTTTCATAATCGCTGTTTGTCAAAATAGCCGCCATCGCCATTTTGAAACATTAAATACGATCATTTTGGAATTAAAGGGACCCCTTGGGATGAGATATTTTCAATGTTGTCAATTTTGAAAATTTAATTTATATGAAACTATATAGCCTACTGATCTTAACTGAAAATACGAAAAAGTCAAAAAACAATTTTAAAGCACCGAAAAAGAGTGAAATAGTTGTATTTCCAGGTCTTATATTGTCATGTAAACAAAACAAGTCAGCAATATTCAGCACTTTACATCACATATTCCCACGTATCAGACGGTAAGATCAGAGCAGTCGCCGCTAATTGGTGTCTTATAGTCAGGACACGGGAGGACATACCTACAGCTCTGATTGTCTACCCTACGCTGGGCCGATTCCATCAGCATGTGGCCCAATGCTGTGAAAACATTCAATCGTCCTTCAGGTATACAAATAGTTTGTTTGGGTTACTTCTGGTTTCATAGAAATGTTGATTAAAAAATTTGTAAAAATATAAAAATAGTGAAAAAAATAAAAACATGATCCGTGGGATACACTACTTCAGTACAGAATTAAAAACGAAAATTGATGTCATCCTAAGGAGTTGCTTTAAATAAACTATAAAGATGCATAATATATCAAATTTACTAGTTTTTTGATGATTAATCCAATAATGGAATGGTTATTTTTCAGAAATGGGATCATCTAGACTCCTAAATCCAAGATGGTCGTAATCGCCCTTTTGAAAAAACCCCATTAAATTCGATAACTGTGGAACTAAACAAGCTATAAAAGGCAACGGAGAAGTGTTGAGGGGAAAAGGGTACAATGGGCGACATGAGAAGTTAAAAAGCGACGCATAACCGTTAAATAGCTGTTGAAGGGTGATGAAGGGGCGTCATAAATCGATGAAGGGGTTAAAGAGCCACATTCAGACGTTAAAGGGCGAAGGAGAGGTGTTAAATGACACGCGGAATTGTTAAAGGGTGACAGGGAGGCGTTAAGAGGTAAATGTTTTCAAATTAACAAACACAGCCATTTCATTGGATTTGTCACACCAAAAATAATAGAATTCGATATGTTATGTATTTCTATGGCTTCTTTAGTTTCAAAGTTATCGCATGTGTGTGTTTTCAAAATGACTTTGATGGCCACCTTGGATTTAGAAGTCAATATGTCTCTATTAAAAGTTGGGATTGTTTTTTTAAAGTTTTTTCTCTATTTTCAGAGAATTTCGCAAGTTTTCAATATTTTTAAAATTCGTTTGTTGTACCATAACAACACACACAATTACATCAACCACATGTTTGTATGATATATTTACCTATATAAATGATGTACTAATTACATTTTAATTTTCATGTCATTTGAATGGCGGGTGGAAGCATTACATGTCGGCTGATATCCATTCATTGCGTGAAAAGACTCAGGCTGAACTGCGGCAGTGTGTCCAGGCTTGATTTTATAATTAACTTGCATTTGCCTAATGCTGTTTTGATGTAGGGAAAGTCTTCCAGACGGATGCCACCATTGAACCAGTAGTAACCTTTATGTGCTAGATTTGACAATTGAAATATCAGTTGTAATTCCAGCAAACACGGAACGTCAATCCAATGTTGTTTTATTGTTGGGCCAACGTCCAATACAGCGATACAACATTTAGCCAACAGTCAATGTGTTGACTGGAGGCCCTCTGAATGTGTTTCCATTTGAGAAACAGATACAAGTATATTTAAAAGTACAAAAGCTCAGTGGAGACTTGTCATCTCAAAAATTTTAAGTATTGAAGTGTATATTCCAATTCAAAATGGCTGACAAAAAAACATTAACACAATTCCAATCGATCTGTCATAAAAAAAATAACCCAACACAATACAAAATGGTCATGAATGATGATGTCTACTCTACAATGATTTGTTTGTGCCTTGTCGACATATTTATACCCATCAAGTTATGACAGTTTGAATAACGTACATGTATTCTAATTGAAAGTTGATGCGTTATATCACGCATACAAAAACGAAAAAACACTTTGCTACACCCGATCAAATCACGGTTGCCTTCAACTGAATAATACACCCACAAGACAATCATACAGGCAATAAATTCGTTTTCAAGTGACACCTAGTCCTTATTCACCTGTATACGCGCCCAACCTATCTCTAGAATTATCTCGTGGCACGTCTACCACCTCCCTGATTTGCCCCACCCTCCTCTCAACCCCTACAACGCTATAATATGTTTGTATAAACCATGGATACCAAAGGGTTTTTTATCAATTTGAAATCATCTTAAATGTCTTAGTTGGATCTTTTCGCTTCATGTAAATACCTATGTTATGGATTTTATCCCGCCAATTATGTCACGACGCATTTAAGATGTAATTCATTAAACATAGTCACGATGGTCTGACCTTTTATTGAATATATATTTTAAAAAATGACAGATTTCACCTGGAAGTGGAGTTTAGAGGCAGAAATATACACCACATAGTATACATAATAAAGACAAAAAAAGACACATACCACGATAAGGAATGGGTCAGTGATAATGCATGTTTGCTAGCTCTTCCAGGATTTAGTTAATAAGATATGGATATATTACTAACGTTCGTATCAGCGTATGACACCAAGTCAGGCTACACCCTAGCCATATCAATCACATGACAGAATCAACCAATCACCACTCATGAATTAATTTCATTCTGACACAGTGAGAAGTGAAGATCATTTCATCATAAAATCAAATTTTGACACAGTAAGAAGTTGAGAACTTGATCCTGACAATGACGTCCATACTACCTGTCCTGTTACTGATGCTCTGCTGTAGTGTAGCTGGTAAAGTATACAAGTACAATAAGAGCGATATGCGACTGAACATATACATAATAAAAACAGATATATATGGCTTCTATAACTAGCTCTACTGTAAGTATTTCATCTATATCCATTGACATTGTACAGATGGATGAGAAATAACTTTATAATTTACAAACCATCATAATGAACAAATTTGTATTTAATTCAAGATCTGCACTTGCGCATTTTGTTGTTTCTAAGAAAAACATGTCGAGAACACACAACGGTAAAGCGGCGTTTAACTAGAATGTTAAATAACCGTCGAATTGTTAAATAACCGTCGATTAATTGAAATGTAGCCATCTGCGAATCGTAATGCATTTTTTCATTCATTTCATTTATTTCCTTTATTTTATTTATATCAATTATTTCATATATTTGCTCGTTTGTTGCTTCACTCAGTCTACAATTTGTTTGTTAGTTTTTCGATTGATTGATTGATTGATTGTTTGATTGATTGATTGATTAATTGATTGTTTGTTTGTTTGTTTGTTTGTTTGTTTGTTTGTTTGTTTGTTTGTTTGTTTGTTTGTTTGTTTGTTTGTTTGTTTGTTTGTTTGTTTGTTTGTTTGTTTGTTTGTTTGTTTGTTTGTTTGTTTGTTTGTTTGTTTGTTTGTTCGCTCGCTCGCTCGTCCATTAGTTCGTTCGTTTGTGTGTTTGTTCGTTCGTTCGTTCGGTCGCTCGTTTATGTATTTTTTATCAATGTATTGATCCATTCATTCATTCATTCATTCATGCATTCATTCATTCATTCATTCATTCATTCATTCATTCATTCATTCATTCATTCATTCATTCATTCATTCATTCATTCATTCATTAATTCATTCATTCATTCATTCATTCTTTCATTCATTATTATGTCTTTCATTCATTAATAAATTCATTTATTTATTCCTCCATTCGTTCATTCCTCCATTCGTTCATTCATTCATTCATGCATTCAATTTTCATTCATTCATTCATTCATTCATTCATTATTATGTCTTTCATTCATTAATAAATTCATTCTTTTATTCATCATTCATTCATTCATTCATTCATTCATTCATTCATTCATTCATTCATTCATTCATTCATTCATTCATTCACTCATTCATTCATTCACTCATTCATTCATTCATTTATTCATTCAATTTTCATTCATTCATTCATTCATTCATTCATTCATTCATTCATTCATTTATTCATTCATTCATTCATTCATTCATTCATTCATTCATTCATTCATTCATTCATTCATTCATTTATTTATTTATATATTTATTCATTCATTCATTTATTCATTCATTCATTCACTCATTCATTCATTTATTCATTCATTCATTTATTTATTCATTCATTCATTCATTCATTCATTCATTCATTCATTCATTCATTCATTTATTTATTAATTCACTTATTATTCATCCAATAATTCATTCATGTATCACTCGTTCGTTTATGTTATTTAGACCAAACGTGGCTGGGGGTAAGGTGTCAACCGGAATGGGAATTTAGGCCACTATTATTTTCACATAGCTGGACTATTCAGGGACCAGAATCAACCTGTTGATCAGGTAACTGCCGCTGCTTTACTGAAATATGGCCAAAATTGTACATGACCTATGCACAAAGTTTTTCCAATTCATAAAAATCTAGCATATTACACATTTCCGCCCACTGAGTCGTAAAATTGTGGGCTATATCAATATGCTTGATATCAACAGAAAGCTACTGGCACAGGCTTTCACGTGGTTGTAACATATTTTCTGTCCGATCTTTGAAAAATGCACAAGAGAGCTATAAGTTGGTATTTTACTCCCTAATTTTACCTTTCTTTCATACTTTGTCAGTAAATAGTCAAAATACTTTTCTCTTGGCCAATTTTTGTATGGTATATCTGTTTATTTTTGATTAAAACATGTTCTAGAACTATTGTGGTTGTAAAATAAACCCATTCGGAATAAAAATAATGAGCTATGTGAACATATTTTACACTTTTTTGGTTAGACATAAAAATTTGCTCGCTTTTCTTTAGGCTCAGGAAAATTGACGGTATCTCACATTTTTCCCCACTGAGTAGTCAAAGTTTGAGCTATATCAATATATGTTATATCAATAGAAAGCTACTGGCACAGATTTTCACGTGGATGTAACATATTTTCTGTCCGATCTTTGACAAATGACACGACATCCTGAAAATACGCCAGAGAAGACGAGCACTTGAACGTCAATGGCAGAAAAGGGGCCTTGAGGTTGATAAAGACATGTACAAAAACCAATCAAGAATGGTGGCCAATGAAATCAAGACAGCTAAGGCAATATACTACACAGAGAGTCTGTCAGATGCTGACACTAAAACAACTTTCAAAATTCTGCATTCTCTTCAAAGAAAAGATGAAAATAAATTACCAAAGCTCGCATCAGATCAAGCCATCTGTGATGTCTACTCAAAATTTTTCATCGACAAAATTGACAAAATCATGACGACTATCCATGACACTGTAAAGTCGGAATCTATTAGTAATAATAATAACCATGATGTAAACACATTGTCTTTTTCGCCTCCAGCAATAGACACTTTTCATCCAATAGATGAAGCAGAACTAAAAAATATAATAATAAAGGGACCATCAAAATCATGCTCTCTTGACCCACTTCCAACGTCATTGCTGAAAAAGACTATCACAGCACATCTACCTATACTATGTCAAATAATAAACCGGTCTCTGAAATCTGGTGTCTTTCCTGCAGATGTGACCCCCCTCATAAAAAAACCTTCACTTGACCAAGACTCTTTGAAAAATTACCGTCCAGTATCGAATCTTGCTTTCACTGGCAAACTTATTGAGAAAGTTGTGCTAAGACGACTCAGTAAGCACATGTCTGATCATGGCCTTGGTGAACCACTTCAATCAGCCTACCGACCAAAACACTCCACAGAGACGGCACTTATGAAAGTACAGCATGACATCTCAGATCAGCTGGATAAAGGCCGGGGTGTGGCACTGGTTCTTCTAGATCTCAGTGCTGCATTTGATACCATCAATCCTGATGGAGTGATAAATACCCTGGAACAGCATATTGGCGTGAAAGGTGTGGCACTGAGCTGGTTCAGGAACTACCTGAATAAGAGAAATCAAAGGATTAGGATTGGTATGACAGTATCAAAGCCAGCTAAGTTGTCAAGGGGAGTACCACAGGGCTCTGTTTTGGGTCCTGTGTTGTTCACAACGTATACCATTCCCATTGCTGCTATTTGTAAGAGACATGGCGTCAAATATCACATATATGCAGATGACACCCAGCTTTATATCACGTTTGATCCATCTATCCCTGGAGACCGCGAACATGCACTGGAAAAATTGAAAAAATGCATCCAAGAAATTAGAGCATGGATGCTCATTCACGAACTAAAATTGAACGATGACAAGACTGAGTTTATCATCTTCCAGTCCAAATATCATGAGAATAGATACTCGACATCTTCATTAAATTTTCAGAATATTATATTTGAACCTAGTGATTCTGTGAGGAACCTTGGTGCCTATTTTGACAAGTACATGACTATGGAGCGCCATGTGTCGGAATTGTGCAGATCATCACATTATCATCTGCGCCAAATTGGACAAATTCGAAAATATTTAACCAGAGATGCATGTTGCAATGCAGTTAGATCTGCAGTCCTCAGCAGACTTGACTACTCAAATGCCCTGCTGGGAGGTTTGAGAAAAATGGACTTGATTCGGCTGCAACGTGTCCAAAATCGCGCTGCTCGTTTGGTCACTCGGACTGAAACTCAAGATCACATTACCCCTGTGCTACGTGACTTGCACTGGTTACCGGTTAGTTCAAGGATTGACTTTAAGCTCTGTTTGTACATGTACAAGGCTTAAAAAAAACTGCTCCCATTTACATCTCGGATGAGCTCAATCTCTATGAACCTAAAAGACCCTTACGCTCCAGCTATGCTGGACCTTTATACACTGTTAGTGTTGGACGCAAAGAGGTGTCAGATTTTGATTTTGCAATCAAGGGGCCTCGGCTATGGAATAGCCTACCGATGGATTTACGAAAAGGTCCATCCGTTATGACCTTGAAGAAAAGACTGAAGACATACCTATTCAAAAGACACTATTATTTCCAGAGACTGAAAACACAAGCGCTTTGCCTGGTTACAAAATCAAAAAGGCGCTATATAAATAAACTAAATACTAATAATAAATGTACGAGAGAGCTTTAAGTTGGTATTTTAACCCTCAAGTTCACCAGGTTTTTCAGACTTTTCAGGAAGTAGTCAAAATACTTTTCTCTCAACTGATTTTTGTATGGTATAAATGTTTAATTTTGATTCAAACATGTTCTAGAACTATTGTTGACTTGAAATAAACTCATGTGGCATATAAATAATGAGTTATGTGAACATTTTACACACTTTTTTGGTTAGACGTAAAATTGACGAGCTAATTTCTTCAAGCTCGGGAAAATTGCCTGTATCTCACATTTTTGCCCAATGAGTAGTCAAATGTTGAGCTATGTCAATAAATTTGATATCAATGGAGAGCTACTGGCACCGGCCTTCACATGGATGTAAAATATGTTGTGTCTGGTCATTGACAAATGCAAAATAGAGCTTTAAGTTGGTATTTGGACCTAAAGTCTAAAAAATTGGGTAAAATTAAGGGTTAAAATACCAGCTTAAAGCTCTCTTGTGCATTTATCAAAGATCGGACAGAAAATATGTTACATCCATGTGAAAGTCTGTGCCAGTAGCTTTCTATTGATATTACATATATCGATATAGCTCAAAATTTGACTACTCAGTGGGGCAAACATGTCAATTTTCCTGAGCCTGAAGAAAAGCGAGCAAATTTTTACGTCTAGCCAAAAAAGTGTGTAACATGTTCACATAGCTTTTTATTTTTATTCCAAATGGGTTTATTTTAAGACCACAATAGTTCTAGAACATGTTTGAACAAAAAATAAACATATATGCCATACAAAAATCGGCCAAGACAAAAGTATTTTGACTATTTACTGAAAAAGTATGAAAAATAGGTAAAATTAGGTGCTAAAATACCAACTTAAAGCTCTCTTGTGCATTTTCAAAGATCGGACAGAAAATATGTTACATCCACGTGAAAGCCTGTGCCAGTAGCTTTCTGTAGATATTAAATATATTGATATAGCTCAAAATTTCAATACTCAGTGGGCGGGAATGTGTAATATGCTAGATTTTTCCAAATCGGAAATAAAACCCGCATAGGTCATGTACAATTTTGGCCATATTTCTGTAAAGCAGCGGCAGTTACCTGATCAACAGGTTGATTCTGGCCCCTGAATAGTCCAGCTATGTGAAAATAATAGTGGCCTAAATTCTCATTCCGGGTGACACCTTACCCCCAGCCACGTCTGGTCTAATTATTATATATTCATGTACAATGTTTAGCATTTTAAATCCATCCAGCCGGCAGTCTTTGAAAAATCGCACAAAACATGTGTTAAAATTAATTATGATAATAGTTCAATCGTTTTGTTCCAACACAAAAGATATCGACCCGATGTTGTTTGAATGTTGTAATAAAATCACGACTTCGGATATCTGGTCGGATCACTGCTGCTCAAGTCATATTTATATTCACAGATAATAGTCATGATAACGTGAAACAAACACTTCATTAAT
The DNA here is from genome assembly GCA_964017125.1 of Flabesymbios commensalis. NCBI lineage: Eukaryota > Metazoa > Annelida > Polychaeta > Terebellida > Flabelligeridae > Flabesymbios > Flabesymbios commensalis. The sequence continues at coordinate 7,663,985 of OZ024912.1, forward strand.
AACTGGACCAGCTTACAATGGGTCATGCCTCAAAGACCTCTTATCTATGTGAAGTACAGCCTACGTGGTTCCACAGTGTTAACGCCTAGATTTAAACCCTCTCTCAACTATTACCGGGTATTTTCTTGTCTTTAATATATATATGGGTATATTTTTTAATATACGAGCGTACGTTTTGAATTATATCAGGGTATATTCTGGTCTATGCCTGGTTTTGGGTAAATGCCACCCTTTCACCTCTGGCATTTTATTACACTTTTGCGTAATAGATAACTTCATTTCGCCTATATACAGGAGCTTAGCTACGTTGTGTATACTATGGAAATACTTATTTGAAAAAATATTTAAAGTGTTCCATCCAGTAACATCATTTTTAGGAAGCCCAATGTTTTAGGAAATCTTGATACACACTCAACATTGCAAGATTATCCATTCTAAATTACACATGATTGTGTTGACAGTTAATAGGAGAGGAAATTAAAATCGAAGTTTTCGCTCGAAAAAAAAAGATATTTGACAGCCTTTAAATCCCTTTACATACAACTTACAATATGAGCAAAGGGAGCAAAGCTAAAAAAAAATTCGATTTTTTTTTTTAAATTGGTGTCAAAATAAAAATGGCCGCCGTCACTGCATTTTTGACCGATTTCTGGAAATTTTTGAACTTATCCGTATGAAATACAAAGTTAATGTGGTATAAATTTAAGAGCGATACGCTCGAAAATGTAACGTGCTAACGAGAAAAATGCGATTCAAAAAAGTCAACGTCTTGTTTGATGTACATTCCAGTAACGTGAAACAAGCTGGCAATAGGCGCGGACAGACTGACTCCCTCCCGAATGCACGGACGGACGCGTGTGCGCCGCGTCATGACATCACAGGTTCTCAGCTAAACTTTAGATGAGATCTAAAAACTGATAAGGATCGTTCTATCAGTGCGGTAGCCTACGTATGGGATAAAGCCCGAAGAGCTCTACATTCTTACCTGTGAAAAGAGCCGAGGCCGATTTTAGGCCGAGGCTTTTTTCACAGCTGAGAATGTAAATGAAATGAAATGAATCGGGCTTTAGGCCACCTTTGTGCACATATAGGCTAAACTGGGCCAGGAGAACCTCCTGAGGATGGTGAGATGATTGAGATGACACTGTCCTCCAGACACAGGACACGAAATTCGAGCCCTGGCGGTCTGAGGCCGAACACGCTACCTCTCGGTCACGGAGGCTCCCCACAATACTAACTTTCACACGTGGATGGGGAAGAAACATTTTTGTTTCTAGCTGAGAATGTAGAGCTCCGAGGGTTTTAACTGACTTAAAACACATCCGACCATATTCACTTGATAATGAGGAACCCTCATAATCAACAGCTCGGTCACGCCTGATTGATTATAGTACCATAGGCCTACCATGATAATTGATCTGTACTTGAAGAACAATAACTCTATATTCTCGGCTTAAAATGTAGTGGTTAGACAAAGAGAATATTGTAGTGATGTGTTTTACATGTACGTGAAACTCAACGGCGTTTGTGTTTTTGTGTTTCTGTGGATTCAACCCTTTCGGTGCAGGGACCGTCCAAAGTCGACCTCCGCACGGAAATAATTAAAAATGTATAATGGCCGTAGACCAATGACATAGGTATCCAGTATGTCATTTCGAAGTTTAAAACTATCACGTGGGCTGTCGCCGGTCTCGCATGACAAATTGGGCCCAAGTGTAGTACTCGACACTAAAAGTGAATGACGGGTGCTCATTGACAATTCAACACCACTTTTTAATACCGTCTTTTCGTTGGATGGTTGTCGATAACTACACTTAGGCCACAAATTGCATAGATTTCACAATGGAATCGTTCTGTGTACGACGTGTTACAAATACAGATCCACACTGGGTGAGATACAAAAGCGGAATTTAAAATTGAAGTTAATAGCGTTAAAATATATCATGGCAGCATACCCCTCCACCCCAGACCATAAATATAATTACAGCGTCACGGTAAACAGTATCATTTTTATTAACTTAAAGGTGATCTATCACCCCTTACATAGTATAAATAATTTTGTGACAAATAAATCAAAAACGCCACAAGATGGGGCACAAGTGTTTCCTTATATGGGGTGATTGGCTATCATGGCAAATAGCTTGATGCGCCACAGTGGCAGCTCAGCTGTATATCTCCCAGGAGACTGAGTTCGAAGTTGAATGATAACAGAAATTTACTCTGCGCCTTAGAATCAATTGAGATAAGGCGCAATATAAATACAATATAAATGCAATATAAATGCAATATAAATGCAATATAAATGTAAATGCAAATGTATCCCTCTGAGAGAGACACATGATAGCCGATCACCCCATATAAGGACATAATTATTCATACCATATAAGGGGTGAAAGATCACCTTTAAAGTTGTGTTTTCCTGCTGTGACCCATAACTCTGATCAAAGGGATTTTTCGCATTTGAGTTAGAACAATTCTAGTTGAAATACTTCAATCAAGGGGCATTTTCTCATTTCATTAATTGAGAATGTTTCTGATCAAAATACATCAGTCAAGGGGTATTTTCCATTTGAGCAAGAATGTTACTGGAACCGAGTCTACAGTCTGTCCGACGGTGGTAGATGGTCCAAAATGAAAGTTAGCTTTTTGGTATCCAGTCAGTCAATTCTTAAGCGATTGTCACGAGATTTTGCAACCATTATTATCTAGTAATTTGGCAACAACCCTAAAAATGTCAAAAATTAGACCATTTGAGATGTAACGGAATTCTGAGAATAAGTCGGAATGAAATTAATGGGTTTATACATGTTATAGAGGAGCGTCATAAATAGACATTTACTACATGTCAAATGGTCTAACTTTTGAACTATCCGATATTTTATTACGAAATTTTCAGGATTGTTGCCAAATGACTAGAAAATAGGGTTTAAAAATTTCATGAAAATCGCTTGAGAATTGACTGACTGGATACCGAAAAGCTAACTTTCATTTTAGACCATCCTCCACAGGCTGTAGTATACTACCCCCAACCAATGGAAGCCTAGATATCAGCATGTCACATGACAACATTACCAACATCAATCAATCACAACCGTCATTCAGTTGTTATTTAAATTAAGGGTTAGAATACCATACTTCAGTACAATTCTGTTGTAATCACTTATTTGGATAAATACATACGCGTCTTTTTTATTGTGTGGGATACCAAAACCCTCTTATTCAACTAACAATTAGGCGCTATTACAATGATAAAATTGAAATTGATTAGCTTTAGAGTGTCTGCTAATATGCATTCAGACAAAAAACAAACATTTAACAGTAAAGTCCCACTTTAGTTAAAAGTCTTCAGGGATGGGTCTATATGCCTACTGCAAAGACAATCCTATTGTGTGATGCTTTACTTACACTAAAACAATACCCACACCAATATTGTATTTGAGCAGGCTAATATGCTCAGTGCAACACAGTATTTTACAAAGACTCGTCTCAAACAAATACCAGCTTGCAAATGTTGTTTAAATATATTCACAGACGTTTTATAGCGCATTTTATTGAAGTAAATGTGATTGGTAAGCTACCATAATTCACAAACATAGCTTGTTGATTATACAGCAGCTTGCAGAGTGTATAACTTACCTTGAGTTGTTCTTGTTTCATTGAAGATGACCTTGAAAGTGTTCAACGTGCATGCTCCACAGACAGCACAGATGGGAAAGATAGATGTGAGGATGATACAATAAACGGCAGGAAGATCTGGAATTGTAAATGTCACAAAAACCTCTGTAACAAGGCGTCTTACACAAACATAAACTATATGTGGATGGTTGGCATGGCAATTATAACTACCATGACAACATTTGTGAACATATAAATTGAATGTCACTTATAATCGAAGAGAAGGACAAACCATCGCTGTCATCACGCGTGATGAATTTGTCCATTCAACTAGACAAAAATAACATGTTGACAGGAAGACAAATCACTGATTGCAGTGCTGTAAATTTTAAAAGCAAAACATCCCAAGAAATCGCAACGTTTGGGCGTTATATTTATATTTTATTTATGGAGAGACATGTATGCCCCCTATATCGGCCCGACAATGATAAAACGCTAAACCATGCTCTTTACATCGGCCAGACAATGATGACACGCTACTCAAGAGTATATTATTAACTGGGCAGGGAGAAGCCGCGTGCCAATCTGGCTCAGTGTGTCACTATTTGACTCAGTGTGGTCACGTAATATGACTAGACATAACTAGGCCTACATATACATTGTATGTTGAGAATTATGGATGTCTAAAAAGCCGTCTGAATATGAATTGTTACAAAACAAGCATTAATTTTAATTGGGCAAATCTACAAATCTCAATATTAATGGGGTTTTATTGTATTATTCACGAAATTGTTGCATCGAAATTTCGTAAAAGTATATACATGTATAAAGACCTATCAAAATTTAAATAAATTCAAGGTTTTAATTTAAACAAAACAGAAAAAGTGTTCACCCTTAGAGCACTGAGCAAAGAAATTGAAATTTTCAGTCACTTGAAGTTGAGTCTCGCTACCGCGATCCACAACTTCAAGTGACTGAAAATGTGTGATATTTGTGAAATTTAAGTACCAACATATAGCACTGTTTCAAGCTTGAAAGCATATTTTATTTTTAACAACTGGTTATCAGAGGTGATACAGTTGCTGATAGAAATACAGAATGTCTAGTGTGGTCGACATCAGTGTTCTAAGTGTTATTATCTATAAAATGTCCGATATTACGTCATATGTCACAGCCAGAATAAATATTAAATTGAAAAACTTGTAGTTTGTGTTTTTCAGTGTTGGCATCGCTCGTCTTTCATTTTAACGCAAAGCAGATCTGTTACAAACACACTTAATAAACCAAACTTTATGCAGATAATGGTCGGCAGAGGTGTTAATATGCCAATTAGAATTGTGTTTCTAGCTGTGATGAAACACATTTAGCAGTTGAAAAACAATAAGTTTGTTTAGTAAAAATCTGTACCTTATAGATAAATCATGAATTACTAGAGTTCGCATTCCAAATCAGATGTATAGACGTCATGCCACTTCTCGTGACATAACTTTTGACGAAATGTTGGGTACAATAATTAAATTAAGTTAATTTGCATCTATGGATTGTGGGATTTTATCCAGCGCTGTTATCTCCTTGGAGATCAGTTTGCGGTCACTTCAAGGTCATCGCTAGAATAAACGATAAAATGTTTTTAGTGTTTGTTATTCTATTTGAGAATTTAGCTACTTATTTGTGCCCGAGTACTTTTAAATTCTTAAAATACAAGTATTTGTGAATTTTTTGTGATACTCAATGTAAAATTTACATAAAGGGAGCCTCTGAAATTAGAACGCGTATGTCTCATATGGTTTTATAGACAAAAACTAGATGGTCAGTCGGATACTATAAACCTATGCAGCGCGATGCGGATCGTAATCCGGATCCTGGATCCGAATCGTCAACCGGGCCATCCTCCAAATTTAACGGATTGTTCCTTGGTGTTCAAATGAAACCGAACGTCAAAGACAATTAAGACAATTTTGATGAAAAAAAACCCCTGTTATCTCCATCGTTTATGCAAAAATATGTACGTGTTGTAAGGGTAAGTAGCATATTGTGCAGTCATTATTGTAAACCATTAATTAGTGCCAGAGCACATCACTTAATAGTTGAACAGGTCCAGCAGCCGCTCTCGTGAGAACGCATGGTAAACTTGGCAGTATCCCAGGAAGCACAAAACATTTGCATAACATTTATACAACGTCGACCCAACTTCTTCGACGTTTATCTGACATTGCATCAATGTTATACAAATTGTTTGTGTTTGCTGCGATCATTGTTTCTGCCGATCCCAGGTCATCTAGGATTTCACATCCTGATTAAAGGGGAATCCCCACAAACTATCACACCAATGACATCCCAGCAAACACGAGGCATCCCAGCAAACACGAGGTATTACTCAATGTTGCTAAAATGTTGGGCCATCGTCTTGGACCAGTATCCCAACAATCACGATAAATTGAACCAATGATGGCTTAATGCTGGCCCATCGTCCTCGACGCTGGACCAACTGGATCTAGCAACATTGGATCAACATTCCGGGTTTGCCGAAATAATATCGCCTCGTGACTTATATTAGTGGTAAAGTAAGGCCAGCCTTAAAAATATCCTTGTTTCGGATTTCACAGCAGCTAAAAAAGTCGTGCGGGAGTGAGGGTTTTTTTTGTTTCGATTTCGCAGTGGGTAAAAAAGTCATGAGGGAGCGTGTTTTTTTATCGCTCGCCGGTGGGACAAAATTTTAGTTTGTCCTGTTCACATAGCCAGGTAATTTAGTCTGTTCTTCCATTGGTAGGCCTATTGATAGAAAACACAAAAAAGGCGACCACTGGCGTTTCTGCAAAAATTTCATTCGGAATGCTCGAACAATTTGAGTTTTAGACGACACCCGATCGCTGCATGCTAACCGACTGATCAAGTATTTTCGAAAAATGGCGGGACACGTTCGGTAAGACTCTAAAAAAATATTTGTCTGGGAAAAACGTTAAAACAGTTTTTCACCCGCAGCATTTATACCCACCCGGCCGGGAAATCCGAAACAAGGTTATTTTTAATTTAGGCCTAAGTATACGATGTCATCTACGAATCGTCTCACCACATCAATGCACAAGGAGAAACAGCGTAAGTATTCGATGTCATCTACGAATCTCCTCACCACATTAATGCACAAGGAGAAGCAGAGTAAGTATACGATGTCATCTGAGAATAGTCGCACCACATTAATGTACAAGGAGAGACAGAGTAAGTATACGATGTCATCTGCAAATAGTCTCACCACATAATTGTACAAGGAGAGACAGAGTAAGTATATGATGTCATCTACGAATAGTCTCACCACATTAATGTACAAGGAGAGACAGAGTAAGTATATGATGTCATCTACGAATAGTCTCACCACATTACTGTACAAGGAGAGACAGAGTAAGTATACGATGTCATCTACGAATCGTCTCACCACATTAATGTACAAGGAGAGACAGAGTAAGTATACGATGTCATCTGCGAATAGTCTCACCACATTAATGTAAAAGGAGAGACAGAGTAAGTATATGATGTCATCTACGAATCGTCTCACCACATTTATGTACAAGGAGAGACATAGTAAGTATATGATGTCATCTACGAATCGTCTCACCACATTTATGTACAAGGAGAGACAGAGTAAGTATATGATGTCATCTACGAATAGTCTCACCACATTAATGTACAAGGAGAGACAGAGTATGTATACGATGTCATCTACGAATCGTCTCACCACATTATTGTACAAGGAGAGACAGAGTAAGTATACGATGTCATCTACGAATCGTCTCACCACATTTATGTACAAGGAGAGACATAGTAAGTATATGATGTCATCTACGAATCGTCTCACCACATTTATGTACAAGGAGAGACAGAGTAAGTATACGATGTCATCTACGAATCGTCTCACCACATTATTGTACAAGGAGAGACAGAGTAAGTATATGATGTCATCTACGAATCGTCTCACCACATTAATGTACAAGGAGAGACAGAGTAAGTATATGATGTCATCTACGAATCGTCTCACCACATTAATGTACAAGGAGAGACGGAGTAAGTATACGATGTCATCTACGAATCGTCTCACCACATTAATGTACAAGGAGAGACAGAGTAAGTATATGATGTCATCTACGAATCGTCTCACCACATTAATGTACAAGGAGAGACAGAGTAAGTATATGATGTCATCTACGAATCGTCTCACCACATTAATGTACAAGGAGAGACAGAGTAAGTATATGATGTCATCTACAAATCGTCTCACCACATTAATGTACAAGGAGAGACATAGTAAGTATATGATGTCATCTGCGAATCGTCTCACCACATTAATGTACAAGGAGAGACAGAGTAAGTATATGATGTCATCTGAGAATAGTCTCACCACATTTATGTACAAGGTGAGACAGAGTAAGTATATGATGTCATCTGAGAATAGTCTCACCACATTAATGTACAAGGAGAGACAGAGTAAGTATATGATGTCATCTGAGAATAGTCTCACCACATTTATGTACAGGGAGAGACAGAGTAAGTATATGATGTCATCTACGAATCGTCTCACCACATTATTGTACAAGGAGGGACAGAGTACGTATATGATGTCATCTGAGAATAGTCTCACCACATTTATGTACAAGGAGAGACAGAGTAAGTATATAATGTCATCTGAGAATAGTCTCACCACATTTATGTACAGGGAGAGACAGAGTAAGTATATGATGTCATCTACGAATCGTCTCACCACATTAATGTACAAGGAGGGACAGAGTAAGTATACGATGTCATCTGCGAATCGTCTCACCACATTAATGTACAAAGAGGGACAAAGTAAGTATACGGTGTCATCTATGAATCTTTTGACCACATTAATGTACAAGGAGAGACAGAGTAAGTATACGAAGTCATCTGCGAATCGCCTCACCACATTAATGTACAAGGAGAAACAACGTAAGTATACGATGTCATCTGCGAATCGTCTCACCACATTAATGTACAAGGAGAGACAGAGTAAGTATATGATGTCATCTACGAATCGTCTCACCACATTAATGTACAAGGAGAGACAGAGTAGGTATATGATGTCATCTACGAATCGTCTCACCACATTAATGTACAAGGAGATACAGAGTAAGTATATGATGTCATCTACAAATCGTCTCACCACATTAATGTACAAGGAGAGACATAGTAAGTATATGATGTCATCTGCGAATCGTCTCACCACATTAATGTACAAGGAGAGACAGAGTAAGTATACGATGTCATCTGCGAATAGTGTCACCACATTAATGTACAAGGAGAGACAGAGTAAGTATACGATGTCATCTGCGAATCGTCTCACCACATTAATGTACAAGGAGAGACAGAGTAAGTATATGATGTCATCTGAGAATAGTCTCACCACATTTATGTACAAGGAGAGACAGAGTAAGTATATGATGTCATCTGAGAATAGTCTCACCACATTAATGTACAAGGAGAGACAGAGTATGTATACGATGTCATCTACAAATCGTCTCACCACATTAATGTACAAGGAGAGACAGAGTAAGTATATGATGTCATCTACGAATCGTCTCACCACATTAATGTACAAGGAGAGACAGAGTAAGTATATGATGTCATCTAAGAATCGTTTCACCACAAGTCTAACCCTTAACCCTTGCAACATGGGGATAGACTATAGTCGTCAGAATATGACGTCTACATAGTAAGTATATGATGTCATCTACGAATCGTCTCACCACATTTATGTACAAGGAGAGACATAGTAAGTATATGATGTCATCTACGAATCGTCTCACCACATTAATGTACAATGAGAGACATAGTAAGTATATGATGTCATCTACGAATCGTCTCACAACATTTATGTACAAGGAGAGACAGAGTAAGTATATGATGTCATCTACGAATCGTCTCACCACATTTATGTACAAGGAGAGACAGAGTAAGTATATGATGTCATCTAAGAATCGTTTCACCACAAGTCTAACCGTTAACCCTTGCAACATGGGGATAGACTATAGTCGTCAGAATATGACGTCTACATAGTAAGTATATGATGTCATCTACGAATCGTCTCACCACATTAATGTACAAGGAGAGACAGAGTAAGTATACGATGTCATCTACGAATCGTCTCACCACATTATTGTACAAGGAGAGACAGAGTAAGTATACGATGTCATCTACGAATCGTCTCACCACATTATTGTACAAGGAGAGACAGAGTAAGTATATGATGTCATCTACGAATCGTCTCACCACATTAATGTACAAGGAGAGACAGAGTAAGTATATGATGTCATCTACGAATCGTCTCACCACATTAATGTACAAGGAGAGACGGAGTAAGTATACGATGTCATCTACGAATCGTCTCACCACATTAATGTACAAGGAGAGACAGAGTAAGTATATGATGTCATCTACGAATCGTCTGACCACATTAATGTACAAGGAGAGACAGAGTAAGTATATGATGTCATCTACGAATCGTCTCACCACATTAATGTACAAGGAGAGACAGAGTAAGTATATGATGTCATCTACAAATCGTCTCACCACATTAATGTACAAGGAGAGACATAGTAAGTATATGATGTCATCTGCGAATCGTCTCACCACATTAATGTACAAGGAGAGACAGAGTAAGTATACGATGTCATCTGCGAATAGTGTCACCACATTAATGTACAAGGAGAGACAGAGTAAGTATACGATGTCATCTGCGAATCGTCTCACCACATTAATGTACAAGGAGAGACAGAGTAAGTATATGATGTCATCTGAGAATAGTCTCACCACATTTATGTACAAGGTGAGACAGAGTAAGTATATGATGTCATCTGAGAATAGTCTCACCACATTAATGTACAAGGAGAGACAGAGTAAGTATATGATGTCATCTGAGAAAAGTCTCACCACATTTATGTACAGGGAGAGACAGAGGAATTATATGATGTCATCTACGAATCGTCTCACCACATTAATGTACAAGGAGAGACAGAGTACGTATATGATGTCATCTGAGAATAGTCTCACCACATTTATGTACAAGGAGAGACAGAGTAAGTATATAATGTCATCTGAGAATAGTCTCACCACATTTATGTACAGGGAGAGACAGAGTAAGTATATGATGTCATCTACGAATCGTCTCACCACATTAATGTACAAGGAGAGACAGAGTAAGTATATGATGTCATCTGAGAATAGTCTCACCACATTTATGTACAGGGAGAGACAGAGGAAGTATATGATGTCATCTACGAATCGTCTCACCACATTAATGTACAAGGAGAGACAGAGTACGTATATGATGTCATCTGAGAATAGTCTCACCACATTTATGTACAAGGAGAGACAGAGTAAGTATATAATGTCATCTGAGAATAGTCTCACCACATTTATGTACAAGGAGAGACAGAGTAAGTATATGATGTCATCTACGAATCGTCTCACCACATTAATGTACAAGGAGAGACAGAGTAAGTATATAATGTCATCTACGAATAGTCTCACCACATTAATGTACAAGGATAGACAGAGTAAGTATACGAAGTCATCTGCGAATCGCCTCACCACATTAATGTACAAGGAGAAACAACGTAAGTATACGATGTCATCTGCGAATCGTCTCACCACATTAATGTACAAGGAGAGACAGAGTAAGTATATGATGTCATCTACGAATCGTCTCACCACATTAATGTACAAGGAGAGACAGAGTAGGTATATGATGTCATCTACGAATCGTCTCACCACATTAATGTACAAGGAGAGACAGAGTAAGTATATGATGTCATCTACAAATCGTCTCACCACATTAATGTACAAGGAGAGACATAGTAAGTATATGATGTCATCTGCGAATCGTCTCACCACATTAATGTACAAGGAGAGACAGAGTAAGTATACGATGTCATCTGCGAATAGTGTCACCACATTAATGTACAAGGAGAGACAGAGTAAGTATACGATGTCATCTGCGAATCGTCTCACCACATTAATGTACAAGGAGAGACAGAGTAAGTATATGATGTCATCTGAGAATAGTCTCACCACATTTATGTACAAGGTGAGACAGAGTAAGTATATGATGTCATCTGAGAATAGTCTCACCACATTAATGTACAAGGAGAGACAGAGTAAGTATATGATGTCATCTGAGAATAGTCTCACCACATTTATGTACAGGGAGAGACAGAGGAATTATATGATGTCATCTACGAATCGTCTCACCACATTAATGTACAAGGAGAGACAGAGTACGTATATGATGTCATCTGAGAATAGTCTCACCACATTTATGTACAAGGAGAGACAGAGTAAGTATATAATGTCATCTGAGAATAGTCTCACCACATTTATGTACAGGGAGAGACAGAGTAAGTATATGATGTCATCTACGAATCGTCTCACCACATTAATGTACAAGGAGAGACAGAGTAAGTATATGATGTCATCTGAGAATAGTCTCACCACATTTATGTACAGGGAGAGACAGAGGAAGTATATGATGTCATCTACGAATCGTCTCACCACATTAATGTACAAGGAGAGACAGAGTACGTATATGATGTCATCTGAGAATAGTCTCACCACATTTATGTACAAGGAGAGACAGAGTAAGTATATAATGTCATCTGAGAATAGTCTCACCACATTTATGTACAAGGAGAGACAGAGTAAGTATATGATGTCATCTACGAATCGTCTCACCACATTAATGTACAAGGAGAGACAGAGTAAGTATATGATGTCATCTACGAATAGTCTCACCACATTAATGTACAAGGATAGACAGAGTAAGTATACGAAGTCATCTGCGAATCGCCTCACCACATTAATGTACAAGGAGAAACAACGTAAGTATACGATGTCATCTGCGAATCGTCTCACCACATTAATGTACAAGGAGAGACAGAGTAAGTATATGATGTCATCTACGAATCGTCTCACCACATTAATGTACAAGGAGAGACAGAGTAGGTATATGATGTCATCTACGAATCGTCTCACCACATTAATGTACAAGGAGAGACAGAGTAAGTATATGATGTCATCTACAAATCGTCTCACCACATTAATGTACAAGGAGAGACATAGTAAGTATATGATGTCATCTGCGAATCGTCTCACCACATTAATGTACAAGGAGAGACAGAGTAAGTATACGATGTCATCTGCGAATAGTGTCACCACATTAATGTACAAGGAGAGACAGAGTAAGTATACGATGTCATCTGCGAATCGTCTCACCACATTAATGTACAAGGAGAGACAGAGTAAGTATATGATGTCATCTGAGAATAGTCTCACCACATTTATGTACAAGGAGAGACAGAGTAAGTATATGATGTCATCTGAGAATAGTCTCATCACATTAATGTACAAGGAGAGACAGAGTATGTATACGATGTCATCTACAAATCGTCTCACCACATTAATGTACAAGGAGAGACAGAGTAAGTATATGATGTCATCTACGAATCGTCTCACCACATTAATGTACAAGGAGAGACAGAGTAAGTATATGATGTCATCTAAGAATCGTTTCACCACAAGTCTAACCCTTAACCCTTGCAACATGGGGATAGACTATAGTCGTCAGAATATGACGTCTACAGACGTCAAATTCCGACGCCTAAAGTCGCCCCCGCACTGTAATAGAAAAAAAATATTTGTAATGGCCATAGACCCATAACATAAGAGCTAACTAAGACATTTAGGATAAAAGGCATTTATGATTTATTTCAATTTGAAACAAGCCTTTGTTCTACATGGTTTATAAGAAAGTAGTTCAGCGCTGTAGACGTCAGATTCTGACGACTCTCCGCACTGCAAGAGTAAAAAAATATTCATAATTGCTGTAGACCCATGACATAGGTATTCAAATGAATCGGAAAGAGCTGACTAAGACATTTATGATGATTTCAAAGTGAAAAAACCCATTTGGCTGCGATGTTTTTTTTAGAAATTAATTCAGCGCTTCAAGGGTTACAGGGTTAAACTACTAATCACGTCTGTAGCCATTTTTCAGCCTCTCTGTGTATCCATCAAAAATGGAAATTGCACGAAAAAACTAAATTTGCATATAACTATTTTTCACCCTCTTTAATGTCCAGCCTCACATTACATACAATCACGCACGTCCAGCGCACTAAAAAATAAGCATTTTTTGTCTGTGCGTTGTGATTCGCTAGGCGTGCGTCAGAATTCGGTGATGGTCCTACGCGAACAATGAACGTTATTTAGCGTTATTCATTTATTGTTTGCGTCAAGATCTGGGTATATATACTGCATGTGAGCGTTTCTCCACGTGTGAACGTATACGCCAGATGAAAGTCAGATCAGCGCCAGTGTAACGTTAGGCACAAGCACAGCACACACTCGATATTTGTTGTATTTGCGTAGGCTGAGGTTTGTTCTAGTCACATATAATTAACGCACAGTCCACGCATGAAAAAATAAAGACGTACAATTTGAGTCCCGGATTGTGAAAAACTTAACGAGTTGACAACGAATACACAGCGTGCTCCCAAGGCAAAGGGCTAATGAACAGCGCGTTGCTAGCGAGTTGGACGCATAGCTTTGTGCATTTAACTATAGAACACTGATGTCAGTGATTATAGTAACTTTTATAAGTTTGTTTGTTACCTATGTAACCACTTTTAAAAGAAAAATGTATCGAGAAATTAGGATAACATTGTTTTGACTTAATTCTCACAAATCAACATCATTCTCACCACTTGAAGCTGTGCCTCGTGTGAAACACCACCTCAAATGACTAAATTAAATGTCGTTCTTCAGAGCTCTAAAAATTAAGCTGCAGAAATAACACAGTCACAGTCATGTGGTAACAAAGCAAGCGTATCTGACGTTGATATGACGTTGTTCCAGCGCGGCATGTGTGTTTATGGCGGCCCTCTAGCGTGTAAATTGATGCATTCTCGTGTGTGAAAAATTGAACATGCGCAACTCCTTTCGGCGCTAACAGTGCGCACAAAATATGAGTAGCGTTAGTGCAACACACTACAGGAACCTGTAAGGAGTGCTGACGCACGACCATCGCTGTTGTGAAAAATAATAAATTCTCAGTGTGTGGGTCATTGCAACTATGTCTAACTGAGCCTTACATCTAAAAAAAATCCCTCAAAATGACGGCTCTGGGTGCTCTTATAACACCCGTCTAATGTGTTCCTAACACATGTCCAGCAAACATAACGTATAATTATCATCTTCATCTATCCAGTTGTCTGCTACCGGCAGACTGCCTGGATATCACGTATATGTGCTATGAATTCAGAAGCCCCCTCTTCCCTGGCCAACTTCTGCGGGCCAGACAATCTGACCTGAGTGTGACCTCCACACAACAGTCAGTAAACCGGTGACGGCATAATGAATATTCATGTTGCTCCCACCCCCTCATTTTCGTACAGGCCTCACACACACCTGTTGTCAAGGTAAGACTGGTAGTCTGACGGTCTGACCTGACTGGGCAGGGTGATAATTATGGGTGTGATAATTGACTCCCTGATTTATTCCTGCAGCACGCTGGCGATGCGCTGTGCAGTACGCAACACGCAGTACGTTAGCGAAAAGTTATATTTGCTGATTCATGCACCTGTGTATTCGTCATAAACAGTTCTTTTAATATCCCGACAAAATTTATGGATGCATACCAACGCACTGCTTCTATTTTTGTCACCCAAGGCGTGGCTGTGCGTCGTGTATGTGTGACTGGGATGGGGGGGGGGGTGTAACCTAATCTGCAAATTAATTTTAGAAGGCCAGCGGATGTGCAAATTCAAACAGAACTATCTCGTGCTTATTTTGAGATACCAATATTTTGCATGTATTATATTTTAATAGACTCTCAACTATCATGATTGATAAAAAAATCGGTCAAACTTGATTAAACAGATTCTAGGAGTTAGCGAGGGTAATCTGGTGTTATATATTTTGTATTTTGTTATTTTGTCTGTGTTTTTTTGTGTGAGAAACATACATCTGTCATGTATACGTATCATGAACATGATGGAAATGTATTTATTGTATTTACTTTAAAAAATTTAATCATTTAATCCCTGTGCATATATTTACACTATTTTCTATTATATCATTTTATGCACTGTATAATAATTATAATTTACTGTCCATCTTAATGCTGCATAAGTGCACGTAGACTTGTCAATATATATTTATATATCTATATGTAATATTATACAAATAACTATGAGTCTGAAATTATATTGCATGTATTATATTGTTACAGGTATAGATATATTATTGACGACTCTACCTATGTAGTGAAGTACATGAATAAAAGAGACTATCGTCGAAGCAGCCCTGATTTCAGACAGGCAGCTTTCCAACACTTCTTTTTCAAAACAATGAGGAGATATGGGTGCAGAACATAAAGAAGATTAGCCAAGCTTCCAATGCTGTACTGTCCTGCAGTATCTATTTCATCTCAAAATGGAATTGCTATTCAAATTCGCGGTCTTAACGATACCCTCCATTGGTGAAATTGGACAATTGTAATTAGTTATTCATTTGTAATGATTAATACACACCTTGTTATTAATAAGGCCAGAGAAAACCAGTGTACTCCAATTACAAAAAAAAATAATCAACAGCATCTTGTAAGAGTTTTGTAACAGTCCACTATGATGAGATCACAGCATCGGTGACTTGAAAAAAAAACATTTTCTGCCAACTGCTTCGACGTGGGGGTACTTTTATTTCGTAATTATAGCCAGCTACTGACATACTTATGCACATAACTTCTTAAATGTGATATGTTAATGCTGCTTCGAAAAACATTTGGTAGAAAATAAGTATTGTGAAGTCACACATAGCATACACAAATGTGAACATTAAGAACAGTGTAGTTTATGTAACTAAAAAAAACCCTGTATGTTACACATGTTAATTAAAGCATGCTAAATCAATATGCCTATTGTGGTCAATTTGTCGACCAGCATGGTCATCTAACACTTTTAAGGGACCTAGGAATACGCTGAAATCATGCCAGCCTGCAAAATGAAAACAGCCAGATGTACAGATGATGACGAGAGTGAGATGAATAGACATTGAAGTTAAAATCTCTCTGCCAAACTAGAAATTTTACCCAACCTCAGAGTCTCTGATAACGTTTTTTTCCCTGTGGATTATCGTTGTATAAGGTCTTCATGAACACATTAGGGCGAGTGTGAAACGCTCACCCTTTAGTTTTACCATATGCTAGTTATCTGGCTATTAACCAGTACATGTCACTCAGTTGTCAGAATAGGACGTCATAATGTCAGGATATTACACCATAATATATAATGGCGATATAACTATGAAGTTAAATAATGTTATACGTCGACTCAATAAGATTATTTACTAGTTTAGATATTTTAATGTCACATAAATTTATAATTGTTGTGATTAAATATTTTAATGTCACATAAATTGATAATTGTTGTGATATTATTATCACAATACTGAAAACCACGATGTAGTTGTGACAGCTAATGAAACAATATTGTCATAATATGGCAATATGGCCTAGATCTTGATTATAAAGTTATAATGTCACAAAATGACAATATAATGTCGAGTTATATCACACTAACTTTACCCTTAATTAACAAAAATCACACCCACTGCTTGCGATTGCTCATTTCATTTGTGTCTGAATCACAGTTATATATGTGAAAAAATACATAAAGATAGTTCAATAAAATTTTAACAAAATGACTAATATTTATTATACAAGTATGTATAAGCAGTGCCTAGTGGAATAAAACAAAATTCTTAGGTGCTCCAAATCTGTTTTCATTATACTTTTTTTACAAAAATGCAAAAAAATGGCCAAACGCTTTTACGCATAACGCTTTTAGTAGGCCTATATCATAACTAAGTCAGATAATACGCGATTTTCAGATTTTATATAAATGTTGTTAATAATTAATAATATTTAAAAAGGAACCACGGAAGTAGATTCTGTGTATCTGTGTAAGGTGGTGAACAAAGATTTGTGTGAATAGTACTCATTCAATGTCACCCGGATGTGAACAATTAGATAAGAAGTCAATAATGAATTTTTAACTTTAATTACTCACATCGTTGTATTTTTATCTAATTAACTCATTCAAGACGGCAGTCTCACCACATACATGTTTTTGTGGACAGGACATTTTTTAAAATGTACTTTTTATGACGTCACATAACACGAGTCATCTCGGGCTCCGTCTTGTACCGTCGGAGTAGCTTGCCCGAAATATCTCGGGCTCCGTCTGGAACGAGTTAATGAACTGCAACAAATATGTTCTGTGATATCATGTTCTCATAAAAGTTGAATATGCTAATTAAGCATTGGCGCTTAGATCAGGATGCCATATAGTAAGGTTTGTGATTATAAAGAAGTATTTAAGAATGTAAACAAACTTTGTAGATTCGCTATTTCAAACAGGAATATCATTGAAAGAATGTGGGGCGCATATGCGAGAAAAAAGCTCCAGCCGCATACTAGCTTCAATTGTATGGGATGAAGTATGCAAATTAGCTTCTACAAAGGTATTCACAAAGTTGGCACAATGCCAACAAAGCTGAAAATACGTTGAATGTGTATGTGAAAACAAATAAAAGAAAGGTCCACTACACAAATTATGGTGCTGGCAACATAACTAATATATAAAATATATTAATTATGTATGGTCAGCACAACATGGCCGATAACTCTAAAAATAAAAATTATCCAGCTTTTTAATTTAAATATTTCAATAGAACATACTCACAAACCCCTATTGTGATGTATTACATGCTTCTTTATCATAACTAGAGGACACTATAGTAGAATTTCTTTCGCGGAAGTCATTTTTGCGGCCATCTTTGATTTATAAAAAGTGTCCAGTGGTGAGAGTTTCACATCCACCCTAGGGTGTTTAAGTATACTTTATACAACAATGGTCCACTGAGGGAAAAAACGTTATCATGGTCATTTGCCCGATAAGGGGTAGGGTATGTTGACAGAAAGTTGTATTGTATGTTTTCCCTATCTAAGATCTAACTAAAGTTAGGAACTAGTTTAACTATTAACTATTTAATGAAAATTAATCTCATTATCAATTTCAAAGAATCGACCAAATTCAGAAGCCTCTGCAATACCCAATGTGTACACTAAACATAGCATACGCATTGTATACATTGCATATAATATACTCAATGTATACATTGAGTAAACATCATGTATACATCAGTCATTGAGTATGTGAGGATACATTGAGTAGACATACTCAAAGTGTACATTGGGTATGTTACTCAATATATACATTGAGTACAGCATACTCAATGAATACATTGAGTATAACATATTTAATGTATACATTGAGTATAACATAATCAATGCATATATTGAGCACAATCAATGTATACATTCAGTATGACATATTCAATGTATGCAATGAGTATAACATATTCAATGTTTACATTCAGTATAACATATTCAATGTATACATTCAGTATAACATATTCAATGTATACATTCAGTATAACATATTCAATGTATACATTCAGTATAACATACTCAATGTAGCCTATGTTAAGCAGCTTTTAGAGCACGTCATCTGGGATTCTGATGTATGAATATAATATAGCTTCTGATCAAAGATCCCTGGAAGCATCAATTACGATAGACCCAGAGAAACGTTGTCACATATAATCCGGGGCCTCTGTATTCACGTGGGATTTGAATGCAATTTTCGGTATGTTAAGATTGTTTTGGCATTGCGTATTTGCACAGGCAGGGCGTTCTATAAGGCTGGACCAGATATAGAGAAAGCTCTTGACCCAGACTTATTCTTTCTACCAGGAACAACAAATCTATTTGAATTTGTGGACGTAGATATTTTGAACATTTCGGCTGAGCAAGCAAGTCAGCCATATATGCAGGCTAGTTTTCTTTTGGGGTTCGGAATGTTATTGCTCATATTTTAAAATGAATGCGAAACTTCGCAGGAAGACAATATAATCGTTTTAGATTTGGAACGGAGCGACCAAATCGTGGGCCTTGGTACCACTAGCGATATACTTTTTTGGCATATTGTGAAAAAGTGAGTTACAATAATCTAACTTTCTACTGACGAGTGCCACTGCAATTTGTTTGACAAGATATAAGGACAGACGTTATTGCATTATACAGGTCACGGATATGATAGAAGCATGCCCTACATGTTTGGGATATGTGTTTTCGGAAATTCAGGCTACTGTCGAATACTACACCAAGATTTTTAGCTGATGTAGATGGATTCGTGTCTTGACCCAGAATTGAGCATTGGAAAATATTCAAGAATTTTTCTCGTTGAAGTTTGGTCCGAATAAGACAAAATTCTGTCTTGCTATGATAAATCTTCAGCTTAGACCCTGTCATCCAGGTCGACACACCTATTAAACTATGTTGCAACTTCTCAAGAGATTCCATAGCGCTTGAAACTGATAGAGACATGTAAATTAGAATATAATCGGCATAAAGATGGTGGTTTATGTCAAAACTAGAGATAATAGCGCTGAGTGTTGTAATGTATAAAGTAAAAAGCACTGGTCCTAATACAGAGCCCTGTGGAGCTCCATATGAGAATGTGACTTTATCTGACAGAGTGTCTTATTTTTTTACGGATTGGTGCCTATTTTGCAAATAAGAAGAAAACCAAATTTTAGCCTGGCCAGATATCCCATGCCAATCAGAAAGTCTATCTGGTTATGTAACATTGTCAATGGTGTCGAAAGCGGCCGACAAGTCAAGCAAGGTTAGAGCCGTAACTTCACCCTTGTCCATACTAATAATGTTATCATTATGTACTTTCAGTAGAGGCGATTCTGTAAATGATGTTTCCAGTAGGTAGGCTGATTGTAATGGATTAGATAGATGGTTATTTTTTGAATGAGCTTCCAGCCGACTCGCTACATAGTAACTATCTTTTCTAAGGTTTTGGAAAAGAAACTTATGTTGGATACAGGCCTGTAATTCTTCAGCTCGTTTTTAGGAAGAGATATTTTTTAAGTAGTGGTCTTACATGAGGTTCTTTAAAATGATAATTATGTCAGTGATGGGAGTTATTAATATGTCAGGACAATTTTTTAAGACGCTTGTAGGAATAAAGTCCAAATCACATGATTTCGACTATGAGCTTTTAAATTTTATTTTCTGACGCACTTTCAAAAACGTTCATTTTGGATGCAATTTCTGTTTTTTTTTTTCACAATTATGTGTGTGAGATCTGCGCAATGTTTGCTCGATGTTGTGGTGAAGGGTTTTAGGCTTCCTCATTTCCGTAGTCATGCATGGAGTAGTTGATTTTCTGAGCAGGGTCATTCTACTTACAGGAGCGTATTTGTCTAAAATAGAGCTAAGAAGAGAATCATACTGTTGACATAGTGCCGAGAGATCTTTCTCTGGTTTCTTTATCAGATCCGAATTAAGAATATCTGAATGAAACGATTCATAATCATTTTTTTTTTTTTCGAAACTATTTTTTTTTCTTTCTTCCATTTTGTCCTAAAACAGTCAATTTCTGATATAACCGCAAGATGTTTCAAGATACCTGCTACCGAAAAAAAACGTATTTGATAGAATTAGAAATGCGTTAGGTGATTAGCATCTAGTCAATGACCATAAACGTGAGTTGGAAAATATTAACATGCTGCTTGAAATCGAAACAAGTGAGGATTTCATTGAATTTGTTGGTGTTACCATTTGAGTTATCTAGATGTAAGTTTAAAACTGCCAATATATACATATTGTCATGCAGTGAAATTATGTTCTCTAGTAAATCTTAAAATTCATCAAAAAATTGGCATGTACCATTTTGAAGTCTATACAGGCTGACAACGAAACCACTGAACGAATTGTTTTCGATACGTGAAGAGATCGCTTCGAACGTTTTAAATGATGGCTGAGGATAAATACAAGTTTTAGATTGGGCAGACACTAGTATACCTACGCCTCCTCCTGCCCGCTGATCTGCGCGAGGTTCGTGAAAAACGAATAGCCAGGAGGTGAGATATCAGCTATCGTTAATTTCGTTTCATCATGTTTTGACCATGTTTCTGTAACTGTCACAATGTCCAGATTTTTAGATGTTACATATTACAATCTACTAGACCAGGCGTTGTCTCTGAACCGTGAACCCCAGATTTATGCTGCCGGTTTACCTCTGCGCTGGGACAAACCGGAATTAAATGAAAATATTTTAAACCTTTATGCATATCTTGAACATAAATCGAAAAAGACAGACAGAATAAATTATATAAACAACAATATCTTGACTCGATGCCGCAAAACTCACTACAGTGTTGACAAACTGCATTTAAACAACCGAGGGAGAGACTTGATAGCACAGAATATTGAAATGGCACTAAATTTTCACAAATACAACGACACTCAACGGAGTTAATGAACAATCCAACATTTTCAGACAATCCGGTGCCTGTGAATTCATCACAGTGTCATTGTGTTAACATACTGTTCTGGAACATTCGCGGAATAACAGATAAATTACAAAACAGACATTTATGTGAGTACATATGTCAACATGATATTGTTTGTTTAGTTGAAAGTATGTTAGATCCACAGAAGTCTATTCAATTCGCAAATAATACAGTTTATAATTTTACGCGGACAGTGAGACATAAAAAAGCAAAGCGCTCTTCTGGTGGTATTGCTATTTTAATTGCTAATTAGTTAAACAAACGTATTGAAATCAAAAGAGTTAACGAGTGTTTAGTGCGGATCATATTTAAAGACTGTATTAATATAAATACTAACAAAAAACTAATGGTTGGTGTAGTTTATGTACCACCGATAGATTTCAGTTATATTGGCATCAAGCAGGATATTTTTGACATTGTTGAACTTGAATATAGTAAATATGTAAACAATCATGACATTTTTCTTTGTGGGGATTTCAATGCCCGCACCAGTAACCTACCGGACTTTATAACAGATGAATATACTGTGTTTAATGGTGGACAGCCAAACTTTGTAAGCTCTGATATCCTAGCGATATAACATGGATACCAAAGCGAATACCTACGGTAAACTGTTATTAGAACTTTTGTAAAAATACATGTCCTAATATTGCAAATGGTAGACTTTACCAGGATAAATACAGAGGCTCTTTTACATTTTTTAATATAAATATGAGTAGTGTAATAGATTACATGCTATTTGAACCAAACTGTCTTAGTATGATAAAAAACTTTGCAATTATTCCTAAATTAGTCGAATCTGATCATTGCCCAAGCGAGTTTAGCCTCAAAGTTCAGACATTTTGCAATACAAATAAATCTATAAAAGCTTATGACCATGTGGCTGAATCTAAAGCTTATAATAAATATTTTTGGAATGTATCGCGAATTGACCAATGTAAGTTATCTCTACGAAATGATGAGTGCATTAATATAATAGATCATTTGACATTAAATGCCACCTCCGATCGATAAAGTGATCATATATGTGAGCTTATTCAAAATCTGATTAATATTGCATCTTTTGGTTTTCTCAAAAACGTCAACATTAACACCAACAACAGCTCAGAGAAGCAAATGCCAACCAATGCCTGGTTTGATTCCGAATGGAATAAGCTTAGAAAAACTATAAATACTTATGCTAAGCGAGCTAACATAACAGACACAGATAACAACAATTACTACCATAACTTGTGCAACGACTACAAACTCATGATTCAAAGAAAAAAACGAAGCTATTATACAAACTTGAAATTAAATCTTGAAAAGATGTGTAGTAATAATCCTAAAGATTATTGCGGTTTCTGGAAACGTCTGCAACGTCAAAACCGACGCGATACAACAATTGAATTACACCAATTTTATGATTGTTTTTTTAAAACACAGTGTGCCACCTACTGGCCAAAACGTTGGTATGAAACTCAAAAGTATTCATAAAGGAATACCTATCGATACATATAAATATGACATATCCAATGACATTCTCAACTGTAGAATTCAAATGGACGAAGTGGAGAAAGCTCTAATTAAGATAAAAAAGGTAAACCATCGGGAATTGACGGAATTCCGATAGAGTGTTACTCTTCTGACATAAAATATTTTACACCTTTACTGACAACTTTATTTAATACCATTTTTGATTCAGCAGATTACCCAAAAGACTGGGCGCAGGGGTTGATCTACCCAGTTCATAAAAAAGGCGATAAATCAGATGCACAAAACTACCGAAAAGTTTCTCTGATTCCCTCTCTTGCTAAAGTTTTTGAATCTGTACAAGAAAATAGATTGTCATACAAAAACTTAGTGTGCTGTGAAGATGATTCCAGACAAAGAGGCTTCAAAAAGGATTGTAGGACATAACTTATTTGTGTTGTACAATCTCGTTGAAACGCAAAAATCACGTAAAAAAACGCTCTACGTTTGTTATATAGATTTGACCAAAGCTTTCGATTATTTAAACAGAGATGCACTTATCGTGAAACTGCAGCAGCGCAATGTCGACGGAAAATTTCTGAATACAATCAAATCTATGTTTCATAAATCTAGCAGTCGAGTTAAATGGAATGGAAAGATTAGCAAGCCTATTAACAACCGATATGGTGTTATGCAGGGAGGTGTATTAAGCCCCATACTTTTTAACGAATTTCTACAGGATCTCAGAAAATATTAAAATCCCAAATATGGTCTTAAGATAGGAGACTTATACCTTGCGTATCTCCTATTTGCAGACGACAAAGTACTGTTTTCAGAATTTGCGGAGAACCTACAGGCACAAATTGAATTATTGTATAAGTACTGTGAGATTTGGAATCTAATAATAAGCATCGCTAAAACAAAAATTGTGATATACAACCAAATATATGCTCTCACATCAGGTCATTATTATTCCGAACAACTATTACGATGTTTGGGCAAATCAAATCAAGGTCGAAAATGCCAATCGTCTCATCAAACAAGTTAAATTATGTGTGATTAATATATATAAAGCTGATTGGTCTGTCCAACAAAGCCCGAAACTCCATAAAATTGCGAACGTACATAACGTTTAAATTCGACCACTCGCTAGAAGAATATATGTTTTACATTCCCGACACAAGGTGGATAAAGACGCTATCAAGATTGAGAATGAACTCACATATGCTAGAAATTGAACGAGGAAGGTATGTCAAGCCGCAAAAAATACCACTGGAACAGCGCACATGTCAAAGGTGTACATTAAACTCTGTTGGTGACGAAAATCATTTGTTAATTACTTGCTCTTACTTCGCCACGCAGCGAACTAGTTTACTTGCCGAAAGCAAACTACTCAACAGTGAATTTGACTCACTCTCAAACGACGACAAATTTATATATATTATGTTATCTACACATCGACCATTAGTAATATGCTTTGCAAAATACACCTATAGCTGTTTTTAAACCTTAAGCGTGTCGCGTACCTCCGCTTTATAAAACGATTAAGGCGTAGGGTGACTGGTGTGGCTGGTGATTCCTCTAATCATCCACTCATGAAATCATCCATGCTGTCGGGGGATCACCACTGTGATATCAGCGACTGGTGCGGCTGGTGATTCTTCTAATCATCCACTAATGAAATCATTCATGCTGTCGGGGGGAGGGGGTCATCATTTAGTAGAGGAGGAAATCTGAGACGTGAGTTGGTTGACACTTAAATTCTTAGAGACAAATAATATATCGTTGGAAAGGTATGAACGTCTAGTTTCATGTAGCGTGAACGGTTTTTGCGGCAAGTGGTCGAGTTTTTCATAAAACGTGCATTTGTGACGTCATGTCGTGATGGTTGTGACGTCACTTTTTCACCAATTTCTACTGGATATTTATAAGGGTGCATCATTTATCAGCTGCGATATACACATGTAGATGACATTCAATATCCTGCATTTGTATAAATAATAGAGTAAAGGCCTAGGTTGTCACATAAAAATGACATACATGTTTTGTACATATGACATCACTTGATTTTATGCATCAAGCGTGAAGCTTTTGTTTTACATGCTTTAATATTTTTTTTAATAACATAGGTTAAATATTATTATATATTTTTTAATTTGTATTATTAAAGCATTTCTCTTTTTTTTCCCAGAGACAAAAGATATATCATTGGAAATGTATAATTCTGTAGTTTAACTTCATATATTTCATTTTTTAGGAGCCGTGGTCGAGTTGCGGAAAAAACGTACATTTGTGACGTCAAGTTTCTGTGTACTACGTCATTTTGGCATTTTATTTCCAACATTGCCACATGTGCACTACGAGAATATACAGGACACCAGGTCAAATTTTATTTGGCACCGTAAATCAGGGTATTTTAAAACGTGTGAAAGCCTAGTTTCATGTACGATATGGACGTGATCCTATACCAATAAACATAACGTACATCTGTATCACAACAGCATGGCCGCAAGAGAAGCACGATAGCCCATAATATTGCAAATCTTTTTTGTCGATTTTTGATTTTTTATGATCAAGTAAGATATACCGCTTGATTTTTTTATGTTGAAATATTTGTCATTTTTTTTTATTATTGAAGTCATTTCGTGTTCGAATATAAGTGCATGTCTTTTTTTTTAAATACTTTTTGTGTTGAAATAAAAGTGCATGCACCTGTTTTAGAAAACTAAGTGCATCTTCAAATATATGTGCATTCACGTTCAGGCACGGGGATACGGTACTATAATCAGGATAAATGAGCGCCCGCCTGCCGTAAGCATAATATTAACATCCACGATATTGTTTCTGAGATACCACTATTCAGTGCAAAAGTCATATGGAATCCAATGCTGACTCACATTATGTCATTTCATAACAGTTTAACTTCACATTTAGTCCGTAATAACATACTCTGTGTGCGATACAGAGTCTGTAATCATTGCCATTCGTAAAGTTGTACCCCAAAAATCCGGTGCGCCAACGATCGTTTGCGCAATGAATTGAAGCGTCACTTTTTGATCAATGACTTTTATTTTATAATGACAGATTTGCATCTGATTCGAATAATGCCTCAACGTGGGGATTAAACGCCAGTCTTTATAGGTGAATTTATCATTTGAACAGGATAATTACCCTGGCATTTTTCATGAAATTATTGATCTCAGCGTACACTGGCTACCAGCATACATACATTTTTGCTATGTTCTCCAGCTCTGAAGCTAACCCATGAGAACCTTGCGTCAAACTCGGTCTACGTTACATTATAGCCAGGCATAATATTGAAATATGTGGACCCACAGTAGTTTTGTACCTAAAATGTGAAAACTTGTATACATGGGGTTTCCCATATGCCGGATCTAATTGTACCCGGTAACAAAACAGCAAATCATCGAAAAACATTCAAAATGGCCGCCAAATCCAAGATGGCCGCAACACAATCAGGACAAAATCATCATTTTTATTTTGGCTTCCTGATATGTCCATAATATGTCAACATGTCCATAGGCTAAAGTTTTTTTATATTTTGTGTTGTGCGTTTACCAGCTAAACGAGAAATAGGGACGAAATTTAATTTCGGACATGCATGTCTAAAATAAGAAATATGAGAATAACTGATAAATGTGGCTTTCGGCACACTTGCTACTTTTCCATGTAACAAAACAAATTAATGGTACAGTATTTAAACGATATGACCTCACACAAATTGCAACAGAAACAAACTCAACTGTTTTCTTCTCATCAAAGTGTCCTGTATAGCATATCTGAAGTCTTAAGTGATTAAATTGGTGGAAAGCATTGAAATCGATGATGATATTTTCCCCCATTACAACCCATGTTAAAAAGGCTTTGTATGGATGTATGCATGTATTCTTATATGATGCCCACACAAATGGCTCAAAACTATTCACAATCTATCAGAAACTGTTAATTTATACATGCAACAATAATCTGGAAGCGGTACAGTACATGATTGAAAGGGGGTTCACCACAAATTTAAATTATTTCGTCAGAATTTATTAAAAATATAAAATAAAAACAAATAACGTTTAAAAATGTGTGATCAAGGAAAGTCATTCAAGTCCAGTTATTTGACACATTTATGTTACACTATTTCATTCACATATTTTTGTGTTCACTGTTATTATTATTTTTTCATAATATTTCATCGTGCTGCATTTTTGTTCGTATTAAATATCATTGTATGAACTATAACCATTTGCCTCCTGGTAACATTATTTGATGCCTTAGTCTGCTGTGGATGACTTTTATTTGCAAAACGTAGTGATGAAAAAAGATACCTATTGGACTAATAATTTTTTGTCAAAATTGTTCTCACTTTTTCGTTTATGTAATAAATTGAATGATTATTCATTTTTTTTACAAAATATGCGCATTATTGATGCGCTTTGTGGAACACCGTTTATTGCCATACTAGTTTATTTTATTTTATAAATTACGAGCTTTCTGCTGCCACGCAAGCCTAATCCGCAATGTTATCAAATGTATTCAATTAGAATTTGACATGACATGTATCAGAATCGGTGCTCAAAAATGGAAAAGATTAAAACTGCGGACTACAGGGAAAATATATGCACTGGAATTCAAAACATACGTTTGCTATTTAGTTTGACATAGATTATTTTCCAATAATTAACGGTATCACATACAAGAAAATATCAGGAAATGGCCACAAAAGAAGCTTAGAAAAGATAGATGACTATTTAAGCATGGAAGGAATACAAAAATAACATGTTGTCATATGTAACACTGATTTATATGAATAAAACTTGGGTATCATCAGCGAATAAAGTAACGGTAACAAAGAGAGGTACACAGTAGACAACAAGAATGAGATGTGGTAGAAAGAGATTGCAACTACGGTATGGGAAATCAAAGAAAAACAGTACCGGAAAATAAATTGTAGCAACATTGACTAGAGAAATCTAAATATAAAAGTAAAGCAAATTGCCTGACAGACAAAGTGAGATAGGAGTGTAAGGAAAAAAAAAAGATTGAGAATACATCAGTGGGAAAAATAACGAAAAGAGAACCGGTAGAATAATAGTAAAAATAAGACCGGAAATAACTGTACAAATTGAGTTATTATTAGTATAATTAATCGGGACGTATACATGATAGGCCTATATTACCCACTGTCTCTGAAAGCTGTCTCTTAAACATTATGTATGCCTGGACATGTATATTAGGTGTAGTCCAGGTATATTGTAACGGGGATATTTTGACTTCAATCTTCCGTGATAAGTAAGGGATTGAATGTATTTGATGTCATTTGAACACAAAATCTCTATCGCAATGGTCCTGTACTTCAGTTTGAAATTGTCGAGTCAATGCAGGATTCTAGTACCAGATAATCATATTTGCGACGGCTGATAGTTTTGTAATATGTTTTATACAGACCCTTACAGAGTTCTTGTAAGAAGGCACTGGTATATTCTCAATAATAAAATCGTACCGATTCATCTATTAAAATACGTATATAACACTGCTAGAACGTGGCTCGTTATCCCACCATAAAATAGTCAAATATGTTGGAAGGGTATGGTTAAGAAACAGTGTTTTAAAATACTTTCCACCACTCGAATCACTTAAGCCTTTTTTCAGGTTAGAGAAGACGTATTTATGAGTATGAAAACAACAGTCAGAAATTATGTTGCAATGTGTGTGGGGTTTGGCCTTTATTTAAAACACAGCGACCATCCTAAAATATGAACTAGAAGATCATAAAAACGACGAATGAACATCCAGCCAATCTGAATCCAGTCTTCAAAACTACACAATGTCTGATCTTCAAGTAAGGTTATATGTGTTGGTCATTCCTGATATAAACATTGTTGAAAGTATCAAATTGTGTTTATTATAAGGTTGTTTTGTTTGATAGTTTCTTCAAAACGCTTATAGACTTAGTCAGCATAGACTTGGTCACATTCATATCAGTCACGCTGGATTAAACGTAGAGAAACATTAGCTAGAAGTATTTAGAAAAGCACTGGTAATCTTATCAATACAATGCGATCATGGTCCTGTTCAAATAATGTGTTAGTACGAGCTATATGTTTGAAACGTGGCTAGATCTCCTAATAAAAGATGGTCAGAGGGTAGGGTAAAGAAACAGCATTTTAAAATACTTCCAACCACTCGAATCACTTAAGACCTTTTTTGGTTAAAGAACACCTATTATTGAGTAAAAAAAACACTGTCGGACATTTTGTTGTAATTTGTGTGAGGTTATGCCATTATTCGGCACAACTTGACTGTACTATAAAATTTAAAAGATTGCCACAATTCTAATGTTCACATATTAAGGACATATAAAGAAGCGAAAATACAATTTTGGCTTGATTGTGTGGCTTTAACATGTCACGATATGTCATTTTATGGTCGAGATAATGTACGTATATTATTAGATTATAATTTAATAATTATTTGTCATAATGTTGCATTATAATGTCAGTATATAGCATTATAATATCAGTAGCCTACACGGTAGCCTAATGACACAGTGTGGCCTCATAATAGAAGGATGTGGCATTATAATATCACGATCTGGAATATTAATGTGAGAATATAGCATTGTTAGATCAGGATATGGCAGAATATCATCACTCTGTGGCGCTTTTTGTCAAGAAATGACATTTTTATGTCAGGATGTGGCATTATAATGTCATCATATGACATTATATGGCACTGTATGGTCAGTGGACGACATTTTAATGTAAATATATGAAATCATATCAGATCATACCATCTGTGACATTTTTTGTCAAGAAATGTCATTTTTATGTCAGGATGTGGGGCAGTCAGGGGAGGACGTTATTTTATCAGGATAAGTAATTTGTATTCATGCATGGTATGACTTTGCATTATAATGTGAGGAGTCAGGCTGTGCTAACAACAGGCTAAATTCGAAAAAACCCTGCAATTGAAATGTTGATGCCTAGCGACCTTTAACGACATGTTATGTGTGTGTCACAAAAACCATGATAACTCATTTTTACTAATAAATAAGAATATACTGGTCAGGTACTTCTACTGAGTCACAATAAATCTTTAGGATTAATACGATATGATAATTAACCCCATCCTATGTTAATGCATCCGCATTAAGGCCTATTTCAAGCGTATAACCATACTAATATAATGTTCTAAGGGAATGCTTAGACATTAAAACAATTAGAAATACCGTACGGTTTCTTAATTTAATGGTTACTTGTGAACGAATCCACTCAAACTGATAATGTGAACAAAATTGACACAGAATGGTGACCGCATAACAAGCAACACATGGTTTCCACCCCTACCACCCATGTGTAGTATTACTTTTTTTGAGAGACATCACACGTCACAGAATAACTTTGTTAGAGCGTGTGGTTGATCTCCGCGTATCGATACATTCAGCATCAATCTATACAAAATTGCCATTACACTTCTTAAAACCCTTTGTGCACTCTTGTCCAATCGGCTGCAATTCCAGGTGAATGGCAATTCAACTTGGAAGTTGGGAGAGGGTTAATAAACAAAAGCACAGTAACTGTTTATAGTCCAGTAGAAAAACACATATGTTTTTTATGCGGTTTTAGATTACAAATCGACGACATTTGTATTGCGCCTTCTATAATAGACCTATTTTATTTCATTATTTTTAATGTATTTTCGAGCACAGTTCATTTTTATTATGTTACAATAATGGCATGTTTTTGTTACTTCCTCTGTGCAAATATTGAACATTTAGCTAAATCTGTTTATGATTTCACCCATTTTACTCAAGTGATATTAAAATCGATATAATAATGTTGTCATAATTATGTTGGCATTAATCGCTGCGTATTTTATTTATTTGAGGTAGGCTTTGCCGACACAATTCCCGCTTCAAATAAATGCAAAATACCCATACTTTTTAAATTAGACGTGTTAAAGTTTAAAAATGGTTTACTAGAGATAAAATTATGTACATCACTACATTTGATAATCCTCAATCAATATTTCTAGTGGAAAATCAGTTAAAAACGCTCCAAAGGGTCACCCGCAATGGTAGAATTAATTACAAGGGCGACCATGTTGGATATATCGATATTTATGTTGATAAACACAATATAATAAGATCTATACGGATCTATACTCCATGGGCTTGAAAATAGTCCCCAAAAAAGACATTTTGGGTTAAACAACGAGATAGTTAGTTACGGCCGGCATGTTATTCATATCACTCAAACACTATGGCGGAAATCTTGGATTTGTATAAAGAAAAGACCTGATAAAATTCTTTCTCGTACCTAAAATCCTGGGTAAACACACAATAAATTATCTTCAAAGTGATGAAGTGCATGGGGTGCACCCTCGGTTTTTCAAAAAATGGCGTTACCGTGATAGCGGCCATCTTGAATTAAAAACAGACACAAGGTAGATTTTAAGGATTTTTCGGCATTCGTCTGGGTAGATGCCCCGGTATAATTCCTGAAAAACAGCTCTTAGTATCCTCGGTTACGTAAATTAACCATTTCTTTGCTCAAATTGGATTTTTTGGGGGGTTTAATTTATTACAGAATCCATTGGATCCATTTTGTCAGCAAGATCATTGTCAGCAAATTTCAAATAACACGATTTAACACATAGTTCCCCCCAAAATAGTGAGTAAACAGCCGTTCTATCTATTACTTATAGATACACAAGTAATGAGGTAATTTATTGTATGAAAGATAATTGAAAATAAATTGATGTTTTTGTTGCCTTTAAGTCGTGTCAGACATAACACTAATGCTCTTGCACTAATTGACGAATCCAAGATTTGACTGACAGGAGGCGCCTATCATATATCTGACTCAGTCAGCATCCTTTGTTTACTGTCTAGAGGGGTCTGAGGCATGCTCTTCGAGAAATTGTTAAATTTAATTAAGACTTCACATGATGCATTCTAGCGCTTATTTCAACCCAAATCATGGCCTTTTTTGTTATATTGGACAGATGGGGCATGGGTGACAGACCCAGCAAACAGGAGACGTTGAGTCAATGTTGCATTAACTTTGACCCACTGTCTTTGTCGCTGGTCCAACATAAGGGCAACATTGGGTCAACGTCTTGTGTATGCTGGGGTATGCTAAGCGAGTCGTGAAGATCCACCTAGTGATAAATGGTTGTTAAATCAAAGGTAAGCTTGATAAAAACGAAAAACTACGACGTCTAAAAGAGCGTTGTATTCACCATATGATTATTATGACGTTACTATCGCTAGCTGACGAAAATGTAGAGATAAATACCTTTCCATTGATATATTACAAGGGTCTCCGTAATCAGAATTAAAAATAACACACAACTTTATTCTCTACAATATTTCGCGTGCATTATTTTTCTTAAACAATATATTCGCTTGTATCAAAGACTAATGTAATTTTATGGTCATGAAATGTGAATTTACGACATAATAAAAATATACAACTATTACCAGGTATGCGTAGTATGTGCTGGAACATTAAGAATCGACACCGCATCATACTAATACTGAGCAGTGGCTTGAACAGGACCCCTATTTCGCAGTTTGTCTGGCCAATTTGGTTCATAAAATGACGTCATTGCCATAGCGACATGACGTCACAAACGTACGTTTGAAAAAAATCGACCACGTACGGCAAAAACGGTATACGCCACCATAAACTAGAGACTTAAACCTTTCCCGTGATATATTTTTTATCTCTAGGAATTTAAGTTTCAACTCAACTCCAAAAATGGGCCCATTCCTCCTGTATAGTAGGCCTGTGGGAATGTTAAGTGGGTCCACCGGTAGGGTGAACGGCGAGACCCGCCTATCATTCACCATCTTATTAATAGCTTCATTCTTTCCCCGTCAGGTCGACGGTTCCGATTGACTTCAAAAAACTCTTCTTCAGTTCATTGTATTTATTGGTCTAGACACAAAAAATTGGCAATGCACAACCCCGCGCACGACACGTCCCTAGGCTAACTCCAAGCGGACGACCTGCAACACGTCTGCAGTCGTCAAGAGCTAGACTACAAGTGCGGGAAAAAGCTACGACCTCATGGCAATCGGATTTATGCACACGGCACTGGAGTATAAAACGGGTAAATATCATTTTTGATACCACATGAAACCTATCAAAAATGATATTTACCTGTTCTATGTCCTATTTGGCATTTAAATTATCCATTAAATTTATGTTATCCAACATACTACCGTTTTAATCCTCCTTTTAAACTTTTTGCCGACAGCTTTCAACTGTCACGGCTGCAATTTTTAATGTGATACCTTGAATCATGGAAGCGTGTCTATAGCAACCTTCCTGAACGGATCATTCTAATTTTTTTGGAGGGGTGCTTTTAATTCACCAAGCACTAGCTGACATGACTCTTGCGCGCTTGACTCTTGCAGTACAAGCTAGGCACGTTCTTTATGAGCGCCGAGGCCGATATAGCGCTATTAATATGGACAAAAATAAGCCACAAAAACAGCCGACCATTGGGGCTAATTGCAACTACACTGAACACCCCCGCCGGTTTTCCGAAGTGAGCTCGTCCAGATGGTGGGCGATAAAATGCGTAGTTTACCATCGGCGCTTATGGCGTTAGAGATGCGAGATTAAAAAGGCTGATTAATAAATCAAGTGCTCGAGTATTGGCAGTTTTTTTTTATAAAAATAAATGCCAAATGGGATTTTTAATACACCAATACCATTTTTGTAATTTATAATGCAATATTGAGTAGATAAGGGGAAAAAAGCTAACTTTCATTTTGGACAATTCCCCACAGTCGGACAGACTTTAGGTGCGGTAGTCACCTAGGTGCGGTAGTCATCTGGGTGCGGTAGTCATCTCGTGCGGTAGTCATCTAGGTGCGGTAGTCATCTGGGTGCGGTAGTCATCCTGCTGCGGTAGTCATCTCGTGCGGTAGTCATCTGGGTGCGGTAGTCATCTAGGTGCGGTAGTCACCTAGGTGCGGTAGCCATCTAGACCTGTGCGGTAGTCATCTGGGTGCGGTAGTCACCTAGGTGCGGTAGTCATCTCGTGCGGTAGTCATCTGGGTGCGGTAGTCATCTGGGTGCGGTAATCATCCTGCTGCGGTAGTCATCTCGTGCGGTAGTCATCTGGGTGCGGTAGTCATCTAGGTGCGGTAGTCACCTAGGTGCGGTAGTCATCTAGACCTGTGCGGTAGTCATCTGGGTGCGGTAGTCACCTAGGTGCGGTAGTCATCTCGTGCGGTAGTCATCTGGGTGCGGTAGTCATCTGGGTGCGGTAGTCATCCTGCTGCGGTGGTCATCTAATGCGGTAGTCATCTCGTGCGGTAGTCATCTGGGTGCGGTAGTCATCTTGGTGCGGTAGTCATCTGGGTGCGGTAGTCACCTAGGTGCGGTAGTCATCTGGGTCCGGTAGTCATCTGGGTGCGGTAGTCATCCTGCTGCGGTAGTCATCTAGTGCGGTAGTCATCTAACGTTAGGTGCGGTAGTCATCTAGGTGCGGTAGTCACCTAGGTGCGGTAGTCATCTGGGTCCGGTAGTCATCTAGGTGCGGTAGTCACCTAGGTGCGGTAGTCATCTCGTGCGGTAGTCATCTGGGTGCGGTAGTCACCTAGGTGCGGTAGTCATCTCGTGCGGTAGTCATCTGGGTGCGGTAGTCATCTGGGTGCGGAAGTCATCCTGCTGCGGTAGTCATCTCGTGCGGTAGTCATCTGGGTGCGGTAGTCATCTGGGTGCGGTAGTCATCCTGCTGCGGTAGTCATCTCGTGCGGTAGTCATCTGGGTGCGGTAGTCACCTAGGTGCGGTAGTCATCTCGTGCGGTAGTCATCTGGGTGCGGTAGTCATCTGGTGCGGTAGTCATCTTTGTGCGGTAGTCATCTCGTGCGGTAGTCATCCTGCTGCGGTAGTCATCTAGGTGAGGTAGTCATCCTGCTGCGGTAGTCATCTAGGTGCGGTAGTCATCTAACGTTAGGTGCGGTAGTCGTCTAGGTGCGGTAGTCATCTAACGTTAGGTGCGGTAGTCATCTGGGTGCGGTAGTCATCCTGCTGCGGTAGTCATCTAGTGTGGTAGTCAACTGGTTTGTTGACATCGATGCGGTAGTGAGTCTGCAGTCGTCAAGAGCTAGACTACAAGTGCGGGAAAAAGCTACGACCTCATGGCAATCGGATTTATGCACACGGCACTGGAGTATAAAACGGGTAAATATCATTTTTGATACCACATGAAACCTATCAAAAATGATATTTACCTGTTCTATGTCCTATTTGGCATTTAAATTATCCATTAAACTTATGTTATCCAACATACTACCGTTTTAAACCTCCTTTTAAACTTTTTGCCGACAGCTTTCAACTGTCACGGCTGCAATTTTTAATGTGATACCTTGAATCATGGAAGCGTGTCTATAGCAACCTTCCTGAACGGATCATTCTAATTTTTCTGGAGGGGTGCTTTTAATTCACCAAGCACTAGCTGACATGACTCTTGCGCGCTTGACTCTTGCAGTACAAGCTAGGCACGTTCTTTATGAGCGCCGAGGCCGATATAGCGCTATTAATATGGACGAAAATAAGCCACAAAAACAGCCGACCATTGGGGCTAATTGCAACTACACTGAACACCCCCGCCGGTTTTCCGAAGTGAGCTCGTCCAGATGGTGGGCGATAAAATGCGTAGTTTACCATCGGCGCTTATGGCGTTAAAGAGGCGAGATTAAAAAGGCTGATTAATAAATCAAGTGCTCGAGTATTGGCAGTTTTTTTTTATGAAAATAAATGCCAAATGGGATTTTTAATACACCAATATAATTTTTGTAATTTATAATGCAATATTGAGTAAATAAGGGGAAAAAGCTAACTTCCATTTTGGACAATTCCCCACCGTCGGACAGACTTTAGGTGCGGTAGTCACCTAGGTGCGGTAGTCATCTGGGTGCGGTAGTCATCTAGGTGTGGTAGTCATCTGGGTGCGGTAGTCATCTCGTGCGGTAGTCATCTAGGTGCGGTAGTCATCTAGGACCAGTAGTCATCTGGGTGCGGTAGTCATCTGGGTCCGGTAGTCATCTAGGTGCGGTAGTCATATAGACCTGTGCGGTAGTCATCTAGGTGTGGTAGTCATCTAGACCTGTGCGGTAGTCATCTAGACCTGTGCGGTAGTCATCTAGGTGCGGTAGTCACCTAGGTGCGGTAGTCATCTCGTGCGGTAGTCATCTGGGTGCGGAAGTCATCTGGGTGCGGTAGTCATCCTGCTGCGGTAGTCATCTCGTGCGGTAGTCATCTGGGTGCGGTAGTCATCTAGGTGCGGTAGTCACCTAGGTGCGGTAGCCATCTAGACCTGTGCGGTAGTCATCTGGGTGCGGTAGTCACCTAGGTGCGGTAGTCATCTCGTGCGGTAGTCATCTGGGTGCGGTAGTCATCAGGTGCGGTAGTCATCTGGGTGCGGTAGTCATCTGGGTGCGGTAGTCACCTAGGTGCGGTAGTCATCTCGTGCGGTAGTCATCTGGGTGCGGTAGTCATCTGGGTGCGGTAGTCATCCTGCTGCGGTGGTCATCTAGTGCGGTAGTCATCTCGTGCGGTAGTCATCTGGGTGCGGTAGTCATCTTGGTGCGGTAGTCATCTGGGTGCGGTAGTCACCTAGGTCCGGTAGTCATCTGGGTGCGGTAGTCATCCTGCTGCGGTAGTCATCTAGTGCGGTAGTCATCTAACGTTAGGTGCGGTAGTCATCTAGGTGCGGTAGTCACCTAGGTGCGGTAGTCATCTGGGTCCGGTAGTCATCTAGGTGCGGTAGTCACCTAGGTGCGGTAGTCATCTCGTGCGGTAGTCATCTGGGTGCGGTAGTCACCTAGGTGCGGTAGTCATCTCGTGCGGTAGTCATCTGGGTGCGGTAGTCATCTGGGTGCGGAAGTCATCCTGCTGCGGTAGTCATCTCGTGCGGTAGTCATCTGGGTGCGGTAGTCATCTGGGTGCGGTAGTCATCCTGCTGCGGTAGTCATCTCGTGCGGTAGTCATCTGGGTGCGGTAGTCACCTAGGTGCGGTAGTCATCTCGTGCGGTAGTCATCTGGGTGCGGTAGTCACCTAGGTGCGGTAGTCATCTCGTGCGGTAGTCATCTGGGTGCGGTAGTCATCTGGTGCGGTAGTCATCTTGGTGCGGTAGTCATCTCGTGCGGTAGTCATCCTGCTGCGGTAGTCATCTAGGTGCGTTAGTCATCCTGCTGCGGTAGTCATCTAGGTGCGGTAGTCATCTAACGTTAGGTGCGGTAGTCGTCTAGGTGCGGTAGTCATCTAACGTTAGGTGCGGTAGTCATCTGGGTGCGGTAGTCATCCTGCTGCGGTAGTCATCTAGTGTGGTAGTCAACTGGTTTGTTGACATCGATGCGGTAGTGAGTCTGCAGTCGTCAAGAGCTAGACTACAAGTGCGGGAAAAAACTACGACCTCATGGCAATCGGATTTATGCACACGGCACTGGAGTATAAAACGGGTAAATATCATTTTTGATACCACATGAAACCTATCAAAAATGATATTTACCTGTTCTATGTCCTATTTGGCATTTAAATTATCCATTAAAATTATGTTATCCAACATACTACCGTTTTAAACCTCCTTTTAAACTTTTTGCCGACAGCTTTCAACTGTCACGGCTGCAATTTTTAATGTGATACCTTGAATCATGGAAGCGTGTCTATAGCAACCTTCCTGAACGGATCATTCTAATTTTTTTGGAGGGGTGCTTTTAATTCACCAAGCACTAGCTGACATGACTCTTGCGCGCTTGACTCTTGCAGTACAAGCTAGGCACGTTCTTTATGAGCGCCGAGGCCGATATAGCGCTATTAATATGGACGAAAATAAGCCACAAAAACAGCCGACCATTGGGGCTAATTGCAACTACACTGAACACCCCCGCCGGTTTTCCGAAGTGAGCTCGTCCAGATGGTGGGCGATAAAATGCGTAGTTTACCATCGGCGCTTATGGCGTTAAAGAGGCGAGATTAAAAAGGCTGATTAATAAATCAAGTGCTCGAGTATTGGCAGTTTTTTTTTATGAAAATAAATGCCAAATGGGATTTTTAATACACCAATATAATTTTTGTAATTTATAATGCAATATTGAGTAAATAAGGGGAAAAAGCTAACTTCCATTTTGGACAATTCCCCACCGTCGGACAGACTTTAGGTGCGGTAGTCACCTAGGTGCGGTAGTCATCTGGGTGCGGTAGTCATCTAGGTGCGGTAGTCATCTGGGTGCGGTAGTCATCTCGTGCGGTAGTCATCTAGGTGCAGTAGTCATCTAGGTGCGGTACTCCGGTAGTCATCTGGGTGCGGTAGTCATCTGGGTCCGGTAGTCATCTAGGTGCGGTAGTCATCTAGACCTGTGCGGTAGTCATCTAGACCTGTGCGGTAGTCATGTAGACCTGTGCGGTAGTCATCTAGGTGCGGTAGTCAGCTAGGCGCGGTAGTTACCTCAGGATGCGGTAGTCATCTGGGTCCGGTAGTCATCTAGACCTGTGCGGTAGTCATCTGGGTGCGGTAGTCATCTCGTGCGGTAGTCATCTAGGTGCGGTAGTCATCTAGGTGCGGTAGTCATCTGGGTGCGGTAGTCATCTGGGTCCGGTAGTCATCTAGGTGCGGTAGTCATATAGACCTGTGCGGTAGTCATCTAGGTGTGGTAGTCATCTAGACCTGTGCGGTAGTCATCTAGACCTGTGCGGTAGTCATCTAGGTGCGGTAGTCACCTAGGTGCGGTAGTCATCTCGTGCGGTAGTCATCTGGGTGCGGAAGTCATCTGGGTGCGGTAGTCATCCTGCTGCGGTAGTCATCTCGTGCGGTAGTCATCTGGGTGCGGTAGTCATCTAGGTGCGGTAGTCACCTAGGTGCGGTAGTCATCTAGACCTGTGCGGTAGTCATCTGGGTGCGGTAGTCACCTAGGTGCGGTAGTCATCTCGTGCGGTAGTCATCTGGGTGCGGTAGTCATCAGGTGCGGTAGTCATCTGGGTGCGGTAGTCATCTGGGTGCGGTAGTCACCTAGGTGCGGTAGTCATCTCGTGCGGTAGTCATCTGGGTGCGGTAGTCATCTGGGTGCGGTAGTCATCCTGCTGCGGTGGTCATCTAGTGCGGTAGTCATCTCGTGCGGTAGTCATCTGGGTGCGGTAGTCATCTTGGTGCGGTAGTCATCTGGGTGCGGTAGTCACCTAGGTGCGGTAATCATCTGGGTCCGGTAGTCATCCTGCTGCGGTAGTCATCTAGGTGCGGTGGTCATCTAACGTTAGGTGCGGTAGTCATCTAGGTGCGGTAGTCACCTAGGTGCGGTAGTCATCTCGTGCGGTAGTCATCTGGGTGCGGTAGTCATCAGGTGCGGTAGTCATCTGGGTGCGGTAGTCATCTGGGTGCGGTAGTCACCTAGGTGCGGTAGTCATCTCGTGCGGTAGTCATCTGGGTGCGGTAGTCATCTGGGTGCGGTAGTCATCCTGCTGCGGTGGTCATCTAGTGCGGTAGTCATCTCGTGCGGTAGTCATCTGGGTGCGGTAGTCATCTTGGTGCGGTAGTCATCTGGGTGCGGTAGTCACCTAGGTGCGGTAGTCATCTGGGTCCGGTAGTCATCCTGCTGCGGTAGTCATCTAGGTGCGGTGGTCATCTAACGTTAGGTGCGGTAGTCATCTAGGTGCGGTAGTCACCTAGGTGCGGTAGTCATCTCGTGCGGTAGTCATCTGGGTCCGGTAGTCATCAGGTGCGGTAGTCATCTAGGTGCGGTAGTCATCTCGTGCGGTAGTCATCTGGGTCCGGTAGTCATCAGGTGCGGTAGTCACCTAGGTGCGGTGGTCATCTCGTGCGGTAGTCATCTGGGTGCGGTAGTCACCTAGGTGCGGTAGTCATCTCGTGCGGTAGTCATCTGGGTGCGGTAGTCATCTGGGTGCGGTAGTCATCCTGCTGCGGTAGTCATCTCGTGCGGTAGTCATCTGGGTGCGGTAGTCATCTGGGTGCGGTAGTCATCCTGCTGCGGTAGTCATCTCGTGCGGTAGTCATCTGGGTGCGGTAGTCATCTGGGTGCGGTAGTCATCTTGCTGCGGTAGTCATCTCGTGCGGTAGTCATCTGGGTGCGGTAGTCATCTGGGTGCGGTAGTCACCTAGGTGCGGTAGTCATCTCGTGCGGTAGTCATCTGGGTGCGGTAGTCATCTCGTGCGGTAATCATCTAGGTGCGGTAGTCATCTAGGCGCGGTAGTTACCTCAGGATGCGGTAGTCATCTGGGTCCGGTAGTCATCTACACCTGTGCGGTAGTCATCTGGGTGCGGTAGTCATCTCGTGCGATAGTCATCTAGGTGCGGTAGTCATCTAGGTGCGGTACTCCGGTAGTCATCTGGGTGCGGTAGTCATCTGGGTCCGGTAGTCATCTAGGTGCGGTAGTCATCTAGACCTGTGCGGTAGTCATCTAGACCTGTGCGGTAGTCATCTAGACCTGTGCGGTAGTCATCTAGGTGCTGTAGTCAGCTAGGCGCGGTAGTTACCTCAGGATGCGGTAGTCATCTGGGTCCGGTAGTCATCTAGACCTGTGCGGTAGTCATCTGGGTGCGGTAGTCATCTCGTGCGGTAGTCATCTAGGTGCGGTAGTCATCTAGGTCCGGTAGTCATCTGGGTGCGGTGGTCATCTGGGTCCGGTAGTCATCTAGGTGCGGTAGTCATCTAGACCTGTGCGGTAGTCATCTAGGTGTGGTAGTCATCTAGACCTGTGCGGTAGTCATCTAGACCTGTGCGGTAGTCATCTAGGTGCGGTAGTCACCTAGGTGCGGTAGTCATCTCGTGCGTTAGTCATCTGGGTGCGGTAGTCATCTGGGTGCGGTAGTCATCCTGCTGCGGTAGTCATCTCGTGTGGTAGTCATCTGGGTGCGGTAGTCATCTAGGTGCGGTAGTCACCTAGGTGCGGTAGTCATCTAGACCTGTGCGGTAGTCATCTGGGTGCGGTAGTCACCTAGGTGCGGTAGTCATCTCGTGCGGTAGTCATCTGGGTGCGGTAGTCATCTGGGTGCGGTAGTCATCCTGCTGCGGTGGTCATCTAATGCGGTAGTCATCTCGTGCGGTAGTCATCTGGGTGCGGTAGTCATCTTGGTGCGGTAGTCATCTGGGTGCGGTAGTCACCTAGGTGCGGTAGTCATCTGGGTCCGGTAGTCATCTGGGTGCGGTAGTCATCCTGCTGCGGTAGTCATCTAGTGCGGTAGTCATCTAACGTTAGGTGCGGTAGTCATCTAGGTGCGGTAGTCACCTAGGTGCGGTAGTCATCTGGGTCCGGTAGTCATCTAGGTGCGGTAGTCACCTAGGTGCGGTAGTCATCTCGTGCGGTAGTCATCTGGGTGCGGTAGTCACCTAGGTGCGGTAGTCATCTCGTGCGGTAGTCATCTGGGTGCGGTAGTCATCTGGGTGCGGAAGTCATCCTGCTGCGGTAGTCATCTCGTGCGGTAGTCATCTGGGTGCGGTAGTCATCTGGGTGCGGTAGTCATCCTGCTGCGGTAGTCATCTCGTGCGGTAGTCATCTGGGTGCGGTAGTCACCTAGGTGCGGTAGTCATCTCGTGCGGTAGTCATCTGGGTGCGGTAGTCACCTAGGTGCGGTAGTCATCTCGTGCGGTAGTCATCTGGGTGCGGTAGTCATCTGGTGCGGTAGTCATCTTGGTGCGGTAGTCATCTCGTGCGGTAGTCATCCTGC
Source organism: Flabesymbios commensalis (assembly GCA_964017125.1). Lineage (NCBI taxonomy): Eukaryota > Metazoa > Annelida > Polychaeta > Terebellida > Flabelligeridae > Flabesymbios > Flabesymbios commensalis. Next base: position 7,706,261 of record OZ024912.1, read on the forward strand.
TGCGGTCGTCATCTAGGTGCGGTAGTCATCCTGCTGCGGTAGTCATCTAGGTGCGGTAGTCATCTAACGTTAGGTGCGGTAGTCGTCTAGGTGCGGTAGTCATCTAACGTTAGGTGCGGTAGTCATCTGGGTGCGGTAGTCATCCTGCTGCGGTAGTCATCTAGTGTGGTAGTCAACTGGTTTGTTGACATCGATGCGGTAGTGAGTCTGCAGTCGTCAAGAGCTAGACTACAAGTGCGGGAAAAAGCTACGACCTCATGGCAATCGGATTTATGCACACGGCACTGGAGTATAAAACGGGTAAATATCATTTTTGATACCACATGAAACCTATCAAAAATGATATTTACCTGTTCTATGTCCTATTTGGCATTTAAATTATCCATTAAACTTATGTTATCCAACATACTACCGTTTTAAACCTCCTTTTAAACTTTTTGCCGACAGCTTTCAACTGTCACGGCTGCAATTTTTAATGTGATACCTTGAATCATGGAAGCGTGTCTATAGCAACCTTCCTGAACGGATCATTCTAATTTTTCTGGAGGGGTGCTTTTACTTCACCAAGCACTAGCTGACATGACTTTTGCGCGCTTGACTCTTGCAGTACAAGCTAGGCACGTTCTTTATGAGCGCCGAGGCCGATATAGCGCTATTAATATGGACGAAAATAAGCCACAAAAACAGCCGACCATTGGGGCTAATTGCAACTACACTGAACACCCCCGCCGGTTTTCCGAAGTGAGCTCGTCCAGATGGTGGGCGATAAAATGCGTAGTTTACCATCGGCGCTTATGGCGTTAAAGAGGCGAGATTAAAAAGGCTGATTAATAAATCAAGTGCTCGAGTATTGGCAGTTTTTTTTTATGGAAATAAATGCCAAATGGGATTTTTAATACACCAATATAATTTTTGTAATTTATAATGCAATATTGAGTAAATAAGGGGAAAAAGCTAACTTCCATTTTGGACAATTCCCCACCGTCGGACAGACTTTAGGTGCGGTAGTCACCTAGGTGCGGTAGTCATCTGGGTGCGGTAGTCATCTAGGACCAGTAGTCATCTGGGTGCGGTAGTCATCTGGGTCCGGTAGTCATCTAGGTGCGGTAGTCATATAGACCTGTGCGGTAGTCATCTAGGTGTGGTAGTCATCTAGACCTGTGCGGTAGTCATCTAGACCTGTGCGGTAGTCATCTAGGTGCGGTAGTCACCTAGGTGCGGTAGTCATCTCGTGCGGTAGTCATCTGGGTGCGGAAGTCATCTGGGTGCGGTAGTCATCCTGCTGCGGTAGTCATCTCGTGCGGTAGTCATCTGGGTGCGGTAGTCATCTAGGTGCGGTAGTCACCTAGGTGCGGTAGCCATCTAGACCTGTGCGGTAGTCATCTGGGTGCGGTAGTCACCTAGGTGCGGTAGTCATCTCGTGCGGTAGTCATCTGGGTGCGGTAGTCATCAGGTGCGGTAGTCATCTGGGTGCGGTAGTCATCTGGGTGCGGTAGTCACCTAGGTGCGGTAGTCATCTCGTGCGGTAGTCATCTGGGTGCGGTAGTCATCTGGGTGCGGCAGTCATCCTGCTGCGGTGGTCATCTAGTGCGGTAGTCATCTCGTGCGGTAGTCATCTGGGTGCGGTAGTCATCTTGGTGCGGTAGTCATCTGGGTGCGGTAGTCACCTAGGTCCGGTAGTCATCTGGGTGCGGTAGTCATCCTGCTGCGGTAGTCATCTAGTGCGGTAGTCATCTAACGTTAGGTGCGGTAGTCATCTAGGTGCGGTAGTCACCTAGGTGCGGTAGTCATCTGGGTCCGGTAGTCATCTAGGTGCGGTAGTCACCTAGGTGCGGTAGTCATCTCGTGCGGTAGTCATCTGGGTGCGGTAGTCACCTAGGTGCGGTAGTCATCTCGTGCGGTAGTCATCTGGGTGCGGTAGTCATCTGGGTGCGGAAGTCATCCTGCTGCGGTAGTCATCTCGTGCGGTAGTCATCTGGGTGCGGTAGTCATCTGGGTGCGGTAGTCATCCTGCTGCGGTAGTCATCTCGTGCGGTAGTCATCTGGGTGCGGTAGTCACCTAGGTGCGGTAGTCATCTCGTGCGGTAGTCATCTGGGTGCGGTAGTCACCTAGGTGCGGTAGTCATCTCGTGCGGTAGTCATCTGGGTGCGGTAGTCATCTGGTGCGGTAGTCATCTTGGTGCGATAGTCATCTCGTGCGGTAGTCATCCTGCTGCGGTAGTCATCTAGGTGCGGTAGTCATCCTGCTGCGGTAGTCATCTAGGTGCGGTAGTCATCTAACGTTAGGTGCGGTAGTCGTCTAGGTGCGGTAGTCATCTAACGTTAGGTGCGGTAGTCATCTGGGTGCGGTAGTCATCCTGCTGCGGTAGTCATCTAGTGTGGTAGTCAACTGGTTTGTTGACATCGATGCGGTAGTGAGTCTGCAGTCGTCAAGAGCTAAACTACAAGTGCGGGAAAAAGCTACGACCTCATGGCAATCGGATTTATGCACACGGCACTGGAGTATAAAACGGGTAAATATCATTTTTGATACCACATGAAACCTATCAAAAATGATATTTACCTGTTCTATGTCCTATTTGGCATTTAAATTATCCATTAAACTTATGTTATCCAACATACTACCGTTTTAAACCTCCTTTTAAACTTTTTGCCGACAGCTTTCAACTGTCACGGCTGCAATTTTTAATGTGATACCTTGAATCATGGAAGCGTGTCTATAGCAACCTTCCTGAACGGATCATTCTAATTTTTTTGGAGGGGTGCTTTTAATTCACCAAGCACTAGCTGACATGACTCTTGCGCGCTTGACTCTTGCAGTACAAGCTAGGCACGTTCTTTATGAGCGCCGAGGCCGATATAGCGCTATTAATATGGACGAAAATAAGCCACAAAAACAGCCGACCATTGGGGCTAATTGCAACTACACTGAACACCCCCGCCGGTTTTCCGAAGTGAGCTCGTCCAGATGGTGGGCGATAAAATGCGTAGTTTACCATCGGCGCTTATGGCGTTAAAGAGGCGAGATTAAAAAGGCTGATTAATAAATCAAGTGCTCGAGTATTGGCAGTTTTTTTTTATGAAAATTAATGCCAAATGGGATTTTTAATACACCAATATAATTTTTGTAATTTATAATGCAATATTGAGTAAATAAGGGGAAAAAGCTAACTTCCATTTTGGACAATTCCCCACCGTCGGACAGACTTTAGGTGCGGTAGTCACCTAGGTGCGGTAGTCATCTGGGTGCGGTAGTCATCTAGGTGCGGTAGTCATCTGGGTGCGGTAGTCATCTCGTGCGGTAGTCATCTAGGTGCAGTAGTCATCTAGGTGCGGTACTCCGGTAGTCATCTGGGTGCGGTAGTCATCTGGGTCCGGTAGTCATCTAGGTGCGGTAGTCATCTAGACCTGTGCGGTAGTCATCTAGACCTGTGCGGTAGTCATGTAGACCTGTGCGGTAGTCATCTAGGTGCGGTAGTCATCTGGGTGCGGCAGTCATCCTGCTGCGGTGGTCATCTAGTGCGGTAGTCATCTCGTGCGGTAGTCATCTGGGTGCGGTAGTCATCTTGGTGCGGTAGTCATCTGGGTGCGGTAGTCACCTAGGTCCGGTAGTCATCTGGGTGCGGTAGTCATCTGGGTGCGGTAGTCATCTGGGTGCGGCAGTCATCCTGCTGCGGTGGTCATCTAGTGCGGTAGTCATCTCGTGCGGTAGTCATCTGGGTGCGGTAGTCATCTTGGTGCGGTAGTCATCTGGGTGCGGTAGTCACCTAGGTCCGGTAGTCATCTGGGTGCGGTAGTCATCCTGCTGCGGTAGTCATCTAGTGCGGTAGTCATCTAACGTTAGGTGCGGTAGTCATCTAGGTGCGGTAGTCACCTAGGTGCGGTAGTCATCTGGGTCCGGTAGTCATCTAGGTGCGGTAGTCACCTAGGTGCGGTAGTCATCTCGTGCGGTAGTCATCTGGGTGCGGTAGTCACCTAGGTGCGGTAGTCATCTCGTGCGGTAGTCATCTGGGTGCGGTAGTCATCTGGGTGCGGAAGTCATCCTGCTGCGGTAGTCATCTCGTGCGGTAGTCATCTGGGTGCGGTAGTCATCTGGGTGCGGTAGTCATCCTGCTGCGGTAGTCATCTCGTGCGGTAGTCATCTGGGTGCGGTAGTCACCTAGGTGCGGTAGTCATCTCGTGCGGTAGTCATCTGGGTGCGGTAGTCACCTAGGTGCGGTAGTCATCTCGTGCGGTAGTCATCTGGGTGCGGTAGTCATCTGGTGCGGTAGTCATCTTGGTGCGGTAGTCATCTCGTGCGGTAGTCATCCTGCTGCGGTAGTCATCTAGGTGCGGTAGTCATCCTGCTGCGGTAGTCATCTAGGTGCGGTAGTCATCTAACGTTAGGTGCGGTAGTCGTCTAGGTGCGGTAGTCATCTAACGTTAGGTGCGGTAGTCATCTGGGTGCGGTAGTCATCCTGCTGCGGTAGTCATCTAGTGTGGTAGTCAACTGGTTTGTTGACATCGATGCGGTAGTGAGTCTGCAGTCGTCAAGAGCTAAACTACAAGTGCGGGAAAAAGCTACGACCTCATGGCAATCGGATTTATGCACACGGCACTGGAGCATAAAACGGGTAAATATCATTTTTGATACCACATGAAACCTATCAAAAATGATATTTACCTGTTCTATGTCCTATTTGGCATTTAAATTATCCATTAAACTTATGTTATCCAACATACTACCGTTTTAAACCTCCTTTTAAACTTTTTGCCGACAGCTTTCAACTGTCACGGCTGCAATTTTTAATGTGATACCTTGAATCATGGAAGCGTGTCTATAGCAACCTTCCTGAACGGATCATTCTAATTTTTTTGGAGGGGTGCTTTTAATTCACCAAGCACTAGCTGACATGACTCTTGCGCGCTTGACTCTTGCAGTACAAGCTAGGCACGTTCTTTATGAGCGCCGAGGCCGATATAGCGCTATTAATATGGACGAAAATAAGCCACAAAAACAGCCGACCATTGGGGCTAATTGCAACTACACTGAACACCCCCGCCGGTTTTCCGAAGTGAGCTCGTCCAGATGGTGGGCGATAAAATGCGTAGTTTACCATCGGCGCTTATGGCGTTAAAGAGGCGAGATTAAAAAGGCTGATTAATAAATCAAGTGCTCGAGTATTGGCAGTTTTTTTTTATGAAAATAAATGCCAAATGGGATTTTTAATACACCAATATAATTTTTGTAATTTATAATGCAATATTGAGTAAATAAGGGGAAAAAGCTAACTTCCATTTTGGACAATTCCCCACCGTCGGACAGACTTTAGGTGCGGTAGTCACCTAGGTGCGGTAGTCATCTGGGTGCGGTAGTCATCTAGGTGCGGTAGTCATCTGGGTGCGGTAGTCATCTCGTGCGGTAGTCATCTAGGTGCAGTAGTCATCTAGGTGCGGTACTCCGGTAGTCATCTGGGTGCGGTAGTCATCTGGGTCCGGTAGTCATCTAGGTGCGGTAGTCATCTAGACCTGTGCGGTAGTCATCTAGACCTGTGCGGTAGTCATGTAGACCTGTGCGGTAGTCATCTAGGTGCGGTAGTCAGCTAGGCGCGGTAGTTACCTCAGGATGCGGTAGTCATCTGGGTCCGGTAGTCATCTAGACCTGTGCGGTAGTCATCTGGGTGCGGTAGTCATCTCGTGCGGTAGTCATCTAGGTGCGGTAGTCATCTAGGTGCGGTAGTCATCTGGGTGCGGTAGTCATCTGGGTCCGGTAGTCATCTAGGTGCGGTAGTCATATAGACCTGTGCGGTAGTCATCTAGGTGTGGTAGTCATCTAGACCTGTGCGGTAGTCATCTAGACCTGTGCGGTAGTCATCTAGGTGCGGTAGTCACCTAGGTGCGGTAGTCATCTCGTGCGGTAGTCATCTGGGTGCGGAAGTCATCTGGGTGCGGTAGTCATCCTGCTGCGGTAGTCATCTCGTGCGGTAGTCATCTGGGTGCGGTAGTCATCTAGGTGCGGTAGTCACCTAGGTGCGGTAGTCATCTAGACCTGTGCGGTAGTCATCTGGGTGCGGTAGTCACCTAGGTGCGGTAGTCATCTCGTGCGGTAGTCATCTGGGTGCGGTAGTCATCAGGTGCGGTAGTCATCTGGGTGCGGTAGTCATCTGGGTGCGGTAGTCACCTAGGTGCGGTAGTCATCTCGTGCGGTAGTCATCTGGGTGCGGTAGTCATCTGGGTGCGGTAGTCATCCTGCTGCGGTGGTCATCTAGTGCGGTAGTCATCTCGTGCGGTAGTCATCTGGGTGCGGTAGTCATCTTGGTGCGGTAGTCATCTGGGTGCGGTAGTCATCTGGGTGCGGTAGTCATCTGGGTCCGGTAGTCATCCTGCTGCGGTAGTCATCTAGGTGCGGTGGTCATCTAACGTTAGGTGCGGTAGTCATCTAGGTGCGGTAGTCATCTAGGTGCGGTAGTCACCTAGGTGCGGTAGTCATCTGGGTCCGGTAGTCATCAGGTGCGGTAGTCATCTAGGTGCGGTAGTCATCTAGGTGCGGTAGTCATCTGGGTCCGGTAGTCATCAGGTGCGGTAGTCACCTAGGTGCGGTGGTTATCTCGTGCGGTAGTCATCTGGGTGCGGTAGTCACCTAGGTGCGGTAGTCATCTCGTGCGGTAGTCATCTGGGTGCGGTAGTCATCTGGGTGCGGTAGTCATCCTGCTGCGGTAGTCATCTCGTGCGGTAGTCATCTGGGTGCGGTAGTCATCTGGGTGCGGTAGTCATCCTGCTGCGGTAGTCATCTCGTGCGGTAGTCATCTGGGTGCGGTAGTCATCCTGCTGCGGTAGTCATCTCGTGCGGTAGTCATCTGGGTGCGGTAGTCATCTGGGTGCGGTAGTCACCTAGGTGCGGTAGTCATCTCGTGCGGTAGTCATCTGGGTGCGGTAGTCATCTCGTGCGGTAGTCATCTAGGTGCGGTAGTCATCTAGGCGCGGTAGTTACCTCAGGATGCGGTAGTCATCTGGGTCCGGTAGTCATCTAGACCTGTGCGGTAGTCATCTGGGTGCGGTAGTCATCTCGTGCGATAGTCATCTAGGTGCGGTAGTCATCTAGGTGCGGTACTCCGGTAGTCATCTGGGTGCGGTAGTCATCTGGGTCCGGTAGTCATCTAGGTGCGGTAGTCATCTAGACCTGTGCGGTAGTCATCTAGACCTGTGCGGTAGTCATCTAGACCTGTGCGGTAGTCATCTAGGTGCTGTAGTCAGCTAGGCGCGGTAGTTACCTCAGGATGCGGTAGTCATCTGGGTCCGGTAGTCATCTAGACCTGTGCGGTAGTCATCTGGGTGCGGTAGTCATCTCGTGCGGTAGTCATCTAGGTGCGGTAGTCATCTAGGTCCGGTAGTCATCTGGGTGCGGTGGTCATCTGGGTCCGGTAGTCATCTAGGTGCGGTAGTCATCTAGACCTGTGCGGTAGTCATCTAGGTGTGGTAGTCATCTAGACCTGTGCGGTAGTCATCTAGACCTGTGCGGTAGTCATCTAGGTGCGGTAGTCACCTAGGTGCGGTAGTCATCTCGTGCGTTAGTCATCTGGGTGCGGTAGTCATCTGGGTGCGGTAGTCATCCTGCTGCGGTAGTCATCTCGTGTGGTAGTCATCTGGGTGCGGTAGTCATCTAGGTGCGGTAGTCACCTAGGTGCGGTAGTCATCTAGACCTGTGCGGTAGTCATCTGGGTGCGGTAGTCACCTAGGTGCGGTAGTCATCTCGTGCGGTAGTCATCTGGGTGCGGTAGTCATCTGGGTGCGGTAGTCATCCTGCTGCGGTGGTCATCTAATGCGGTAGTCATCTCGTGCGGTAGTCATCTGGGTGCGGTAGTCATCTTGGTGCGGTAGTCATCTGGGTGCGGTAGTCACCTAGTTGCGGTAGTCATCTGGGTCCGGTAGTCATCTGGGTGCGGTAGTCATCCTGCTGCGGTAGTCATCTAGTGCGGTAGTCATCTAACGTTAGGTGCGGTAGTCATCTAGGTGCGGTAGTCACCTAGGTGCGGTAGTCATCTGGGTCCGGTAGTCATCTAGGTGCGGTAGTCACCTAGGTGCGGTAGTCATCTCGTGCGGTAGTCATCTGGGTGCGGTAGTCACCTAGGTGCGGTAGTCATCTCGTGCGGTAGTCATCTGGGTGCGGTAGTCATCTGGGTGCGGAAGTCATCCTGCTGCGGTAGTCATCTCGTGCGGTAGTCATCTGGGTGCGGTAGTCATCTGGGTGCGGTAGTCATCCTGCTGCGGTAGTCATCTCGTGCGGTAGTCATCTGGGTGCGGTAGTCACCTAGGTGCGGTAGTCATCTCGTGCGGTAGTCATCTGGGTGCGGTAGTCACCTAGGTGCGGTAGTCATCTCGTGCGGTAGTCATCTGGGTGCGGTAGTCATCTGGTGCGGTAGTCATCTTGGTGCGGTAGTCATCTCGTGCGGTAGTCATCCTGCTGCGGTCGTCATCTAGGTGCGGTAGTCATCCTGCTGCGGTAGTCATCTAGGTGCGGTAGTCATCTAACGTTAGGTGCGGTAGTCGTCTAGGTGCGGTAGTCATCTAACGTTAGGTGCGGTAGTCATCTGGGTGCGGTAGTCATCCTGCTGCGGTAGTCATCTAGTGTGGTAGTCAACTGGTTTGTTGACATCGATGCGGTAGTGAGTCTGCAGTCGTCAAGAGCTAGACTACAAGTGCGGGAAAAAGCTACGACCTCATGGCAATCGGATTTATGCACACGGCACTGGAGTATAAAACGGGTAAATATCATTTTTGATACCACATGAAACCTATCAAAAATGATATTTACCTGTTCTATGTCCTATTTGGCATTTAAATTATCCATTAAACTTATGTTATCCAACATACTACCGTTTTAAACCTCCTTTTAAACTTTTTGTCGACAGCTTTCAACTGTCACGGCTGCAATTTTTATTGTGATACCTTGAATCATGGAAGCGTGTCTATAGCAACCTTTCTGAACGGATCATTCTAATTTTTTTGGAGGGGTGCTTTTAATTCACCAAGCACTAGCTGACATGACTCTTGCGCGCTTGACTCTTGCAGTACAAGCTAGGCACGTTCTTTATGAGCGCCGAGGCCGATATAGCGCTATTAATATGGACGAAAATAAGCCACAAAAACAGCCGACCATTGGGGCTAATTGCAACTACACTGAACACCCCCGCCGGTTTTCCGAAGTGAGCTCGTCCAGATGGTGGGCGATAAAATGCGTAGTTTACCATCGGCGCTTATGGCGTTAAAGAGGCGAGATTAAAAAGGCTGATTAATAAATCAAGTGCTCGAGTATTGGCAGTTTTTTTTATGAAAATAAATGCCAAATGGGATTTTTAATACACCAATACCATTTTTGTAATTTATAATGCAATATTGAGTAAATAAGGGGAACAAGCTAACTTCCATTTTGGACAATTCCCCACCGTCGGACAGACTTTAGGTGCGGTAGTCACCTAGGTGCGGTAGTCATCTGGGTGCGGTAGTCATCTAGGTGCGGTAGTCATCTGGGTGCGGTAGTCATCTCGTGCGGTAGTCATCTAGGTGCAGTAGTCATCTAGGTGCGGTACTCCGGTAGTCATCTGGGTGCGGTAGTCATCTGGGTCCGGTAGTCATCTAGGTGCGGTAGTCATCTAGACCTGTGCGGTAGTCATCTAGACCTGTGCGGTAGTCATCTAGGTGCGGTAGTCAGCTAGGCGCGGTAGTTACCTCAGGATGCGGTAGTCATCTGGGTCCGGTAGTCATCTAGACCTGTGCGGTAGTCATCTGGGTGCGGTAGTCATCTCGTGCGGTAGTCATCTGGGTGCGGTAGTCATCTAGGTCCGGTAGTCATCTGGGTGCGGTAGTCATCTGGGTCCGGTAGTCATCTAGGTGCGGTAGTCATATAGACCTGTGCGGTAGTCATCTAGACCTGTGCGGTAGTCATCTAGGTGCGGTAGTCACCTAGGTGCGGTAGTCATCTCGTGCGGTAGTCATCTGGGTGCGGAAGTCATCTGGGTGCGGTGGTCATCCTGCTGCGGTAGTCATCTCGTGCGGTAGTCATCTGGGTGCGGTAGTCATCTAGGTGCGGTAGTCACCTAGGTGCGGTAGTCATCTAGACCTGTGCGGTAGTCATCTGGGTGCGGTAGTCACCTAGGTGCGGTAGTCATCTCGTGCGGTAGTCATCTGGGTGCGGTAGTCATCAGGTGCGGTAGTCATCTGGGTGCGGTAGTCATCTGGGTGCGGTAGTCACCTAGGTGCGGTAGTCATCTGGGTCCGGTAGTCATCCTGCTGCGGTAGTCATCTAGGTGCGGTGGTCATCTAACGTTAGGTGCGGTAGTCATCTAGGTGCGGTAGTCACCTAGGTGCGGTAGTCATCTCATGCGGTAGTCATCTGGGTCCGGTAGTCATCAGGTGCGGTAGTCATCTAGGTGCGGTAGTCATCTCGTGCGGTAGTCATCTGGGTCCGGTAGTCATCAGGTGCGGTAGTCACCTAGGTGCGGTAGTCATCTCGTGCGGTAGTCATCCGGGTGCGGTAGTCATCCGGGTGCGGTAGTCATCTCGTGCGGTAGTCATCTCGTGCGGTAGTCATCTGGGTGCGGTAGTCATCTGGGTGCGGTAGTCATCCTGCTGCGGTGGTCATCTAGTGCGGTAGTCATCTCGTGCGGTAGTCATCTGGGTGCGGTAGTCATCTTGGTGCGGTAATCATCTGGGTGCGGTAGTCACCTAGGTGCGGTAGTCATCTGGGTCCGGTAGTCATCTAGGTGCGGTGGTCATCTAACGTTAGGTGCGGTAGTCATCTAGGTGCGGTAGTCACCTAGGTGCGGTAGTCATCTCGTGCGGTAGTCATCTGGGTCCGGTAGTCATCAGGTGCGGTAGTCATCTAGGTGCGGTAGTCATCTCGTGCGGTAGTCATCTGGGTCCGGTAGTCATCAGGTGCGGTAGTCACCTAGGTGCGGTAGTCATCTCGTGCGGTAGTCATCTGGGTGCGGTAGTCACCTAGGTGCGGTAGTCATCTCGTGCGGTAGTCATCTGGGTGCGGTAGTCATCTGGGTGCGGTAGTCATCCTGCTGCGGTAGTCATCTCGTGCGGTAGTCATCTGGGTGCGGTAGTCATCTGGGTGCGGTAGTCATCCTGCTGCGGTAGTCATCTCGTGCGGTAGTCATCTGGGTGCGGTAGTCATCTGGGTGCGGTAGTCATCCTGCTGCGGTAGTCATCTCGTGCGGTAGTCATCTGGGTGCGGTAGTCATCTGGGTGCGGTAGTCACCTAGGTGCGGTAGTCATCTCGTGCGGTAGTCATCTGGGTGCGGTAGTCATCTCGTGCGGTAGTCATCTGGGTGCGGTAGTCACCTAGGTGCGGTAGTCATCTCGTGCGGTAGTCATCTGGGTGCGGTAGTCATATGGTGCGGTAGTCATCTTGGTGCGGTAGTCATCTCGTGCGGTAGTCATCCTGCTGCGGTAGTCATCTCGTGCGGTAGTCATCTGGGTGCGGTAGCCATCTTGGTGCGGTAATCATCTGGGTGCGGTAGTCACCTAGGTGCGGTAGTCATCTGGGTCCGGTAGTCATCCTGCTGCGGTAGTCATCTAGGTGCGGTGGTCATCTAACGTTAGGTGCGGTAGTCATCTAGGTGCGGTAGTCACCTAGGTGCGGTAGTCATCTCGTGCGGTAGTCATCTGGGTCCGGTAGTCATCAGGTGCGGTAGTCATCTAGGTGCGGTAGTCATCTCGTGCGGTAGTCATCTGGGTCCGGTAGTCATCAGGTGCGGTAGTCACCTAGGTGCGGTAGTCATCTCGTGCGGTAGTCATCTGGGTGCGGTAGTCACCTAGGTGCGGTAGTCATCTCGTGCGGTAGTCATCTGGGTGCGGTAGTCATCTGGGTGCGGTAGTCATCCTGCTGCGGTAGTCATCTCGTGCGGTAGTCATCTGGGTGCGGTAGTCATCTGGGTGCGGTAGTCATCCTGCTGCGGTAGTCATCTCGTGCGGTAGTCATCTGGGTGCGGTAGTCATCTGGGTGCGGTAGTCATCCTGCTGCGGTAGTCATCTCGTGCGGTAGTCATCTGGGTGCGGTAGTCATCTGGGTGCGGTAGTCACCTAGGTGCGGTAGTCATCTCGTGCGGTAGTCATCTGGGTGCGGTAGTCATCTCGTGCGGTAGTCATCTGGGTGCGGTAGTCACCTAGGTGCGGTAGTCATCTCGTGCGGTAGTCATCTGGGTGCGGTAGTCATATGGTGCGGTAGTCATCTTGGTGCGGTAGTCATCTCGTGCGGTAGTCATCCTGCTGCGGTAGTCATCTAGTGTGGTAGTCAACTGGTTTGTTGACATCGATGCGGTAGTGATTCTGTGTTGGCTATTACTCTGTGATTGTGTCGGCTTTTATACTGTGTGAGCTGTCGTTCTGTGTGTGTATAGTCAGGCGACGGGCGACGGGCTTATGTGTTAGCTGATATTGTGTCAAAGTGTTATGAATGTCTTGTGAGTAGGCCTACAAGTGACACTGTTATTATGACTGTGAGATGTGATGCCATTCGTATAAGCAATGGCATGAATGATGTGCTTATATGTTGAGTTTTCTGTTGGAATTCCCATTTATTTGGTGGTCTGGTCTGCTGGTTAATTATGACAGAGCCACGTGCTTCCTGACACGTGCTTGAAGTGGACTAGATCTAGATAACATACGGAACCCCCCTTGGTGTGAATGACGTCAGACGGGAAGAGACCAGTGATGTGGCTAGAGGGAGAGGAGTGAGGAGATAATGTTGAACAATTGGTTCGCCAACACCAATTGACGCTGGAGGTGAGCACCAGTGGATTGGTACAGCAACAATACATCCCAGCGAATCTATTTATTTAAATCCTTTTTATTTATGAATGAAATCTTGTACATATAGACCTTATAAACTATTTGTTTTATTACAGCTACCTGTGAAGTTGACTGTTTTCTTTGGTAATTTAAAGCTTCTACCCTTTTACTTATTTTCGTTGAATAAGACGTCTCTGTGTCGTTTAAGACACCCCGAGGGGCGTTACAATATGTTTGTGTCATTATCTGGCTATCTATGAGAAAATGAAGTTTAAAAACAGTCAGTATATGATTTATTACATATATATGTTTATGTCAGTATCTGGCTATCTATGAGAAAATGAGGTGTAAAAACAGTAAGTACATGATTTATTATATATATATATGGTTGTGTCATTATCTGGCTATCTATGAGAAAAAGAGGTGGAAAAACAGTCAGTATATGATTTATTATATATATATGTTTGTGTCATTGAGAAAAGGAAGTGTAAAAACAGTAAGTAGATGATTTATTACATAGTAGTAGTAGTGGTTTTCTGTCCCCAGTGACACCAGATCTCACCAGTCATTATCTGGCTCTCTGTCAGAAAAGTATAACAACAGTAAGTATATGATTTAAAGGAAGTGTAAAAACAGTTAGTATATCATTTATTACATATATATGTTTTGATTCAAATTTTACAACATTTACAAGTAATTTTACCCACTTGAAGTTGTGGTTCGCGGCAGCGAGAAACAAACTTCAAACGTGTACAAATTTAGGCTGTATGATATAGGTTGAATGTTGGTGCTTAGCCCTTATAGTGCGGGGATAGACTTTAGTCGTCAGAATCTGACGTCTCTAGACGTCAGATTATGACGTCTTAAGTCGATCCCCACACTGTAAGAGTAAACATATATATAATGGCCGTAGACCCATGACACAGGTATTCAAATGAATCAGAAAGAGATAAATAAGACTGTTATGATGATTTCAAATTGAAAAAAACCCTTCAGTCTCCAAGGTTTTAACAAAAATAATTCAGCGTTGTAAGAGTTAACCCTATCTTACTTAAATTTTTACCCACTGGAAGTTGTATCTCGCTACAACTATAGTGGTTATCAGGGGTGAAAGGGTTAAGCCACGTGAATGCCTTAATATAAAACCTGAAAGAATTAAAAAATAATATTATTATTGTTTAGTTGTTCTCATGTGGCGTTTAAAAATAATATTATTATTGTTTAGTTTACTAATGTATCGTCGATCTACAGTAAAGTCTCATTGTACATGATTTACTACAAACACAATGTGCCTAGCACAGTTTACCTTTTAAACCTTACAGTGCGGAGATCGACTTTAGTCGTCAGAATCTGACGTCTCTAGACGTCAGTGCGGGGATCGACTTTAGTCGTCAAAATCTGACGTCTGTAGACGTCAGATTCTGACGACTAAAGTTCATCACGGCACTGTAAGAGTAAAAATATTTCGGTCCAAGTCTTGTATTCTACCCCCGACCAATCGAAGAGTGGCTCAGCCTGTCACACGACGAGATCGGCCAATCACCGCCGTCATTCAATTGTTATTTAAATTAGAGGGTAGAAAACGAGACTTGGGCCGTTTTCAAATTAAAAAAACCCTTTAATCTCCACGATTTATACAAAAAATTCAGCGCTTTAAGGTTTAAAGGCTAAGCACGACTACAATCGTTTTAAATCCGTTCTACTTGCAGATCAAATCACTGTTTTTGGGAAATAAATGGGTGTTTAAACATCAAGATCGATCTGCAAATGTTTGGTTACAAATTAAACAGATCAATCAATCAACAACATTTCTATAGCGCCTATATCCTCAGCGGACCGAGCTCAGAGGCGCACAAATCCTTAGCGTGATCATGTGATCATATGAATAATTATTTCCCCCTTAAAGTTGTGGGTCGTGGAAGCACAGTTTAAAATATATAACATTAGCTGGAAAAGGTAAATAAAAGTACCATAATACAATGATACTATTACATTTTGTGTGGTACTAGTGTCATGTAGATGCAGAATAGATATTTTCTATGTATAGCAAGTTCCGTAGACAAAAACACGTTTGAAATATGTTACCAGCACAACATAGATGTATACTAAATATAATGCTAATTCTAACAAAGCCCAGTGGAATATTATTTGCACAATAAAATGTTTAAGCTATGTCACCAGCGCCATGTTTCCTGACACGTGGAACATGAAAGCGAGGCTGAATGCTTACGCCATCTGGTGGCCATTCTGAGCGTCATGATGGCAATGAAGCAGGAAGCCACAGAAAACAAGGTCAGTTGTAGTCGTAGATATGTATGTACACTAGCTACTTGTAAAGTAAGCAGATACTGCCTTTTGGCTTTGCACGGCAGCGCTGTTGTGTATGTTAACCAAACAGATTAATGCGTAATGACCCATGGACTTCCAAGTTCCAAGTACATTTTTCTAAATATTCCATTTTTTTTAAGAATTCGGGTAATTTAAAAATGTTTCAGATTCCTGGCGTCCTGAATCCTGAGCTCCTGATTGGACGTCAACGATTGATGCCAGAAGCTTTGAATGACGAGGTACACACATCTGCCCCTGTGAAGGGTGGCGTGGCACAGTTTACATACACTCTCCCAGGAAATGGTACCTCATCAAGCGGTAAACCTATTGAGGTACCAGGAAACGTGTATAGATAATTCAATAACTGGCCAGATTGTATTGAGCTCACAGAGGATAATAAGAGAGAGCACGTGTTTGCCACTGCTGCCGATGGACACTCCCTCAGTCCCACCTTAACAACAATCGCTTCAGTGCAGAAACATTTCCCAGGATACACAATATACTATTACGATCTTGGAGATACGAATGTTACATCTATTGAACAGGCAAAAAAACGACTTAGACATATTTTTATTTAAGGATAATATCTTCTACGAAGTATAAATAACGTGATAAAACATTTACACTATATATTCTGACATATAATTCAATTAAAAGCTGGCATAATCTCACTAGAACTAACAAATATCGGTGAGGCACTATTAACAGTCTACGACAAACCGAGGTAGTGAGCCCTGTACGATTTACTTACCTACTTTTATACTATTTGTTTTTAAGTATAATAGCTTTAAAATCATGTTATATGTGTAGGCTTACGTGTTTCGTAAATTATATCAAAAATGTATTGGTGACGGCCATATTATACTGTAGGGGAATATATAATGCGCTTCTATTTGTAGATCTCCAGATTGTGCAACGTCAAGCTCAGGAAATTCAACTATGAGAAATATCCTGCTCATGTTCTAAATTATTTGAAAAGCTGCTCGGAGAAAGCCATAATCATTCGGGTAAGAAGTCGACCTCATCTTGTATTAAACAAGAAAGGAACATATATTCTACATAATAGTCCTCATATTATTCTTGCTCTACTAGGTGTGATAAATTGAAGGATATGAGCTGGGGCCATCCCACCCAAAATCTTAGAATTCAGATTATTTGCACTTTCTCCTATTTTCTTCTGAAAAGTTCAGATTTATCTCAACTTTTTTAATAGAGATGAGAGTAAGTTAAGCAAATCTTCATTTTAAGATTCTTAGTCGGGTGGACCCCTGGATAATTACATTTACACTAGCTCAACTGAGGAATTAAATTATTGCTTATATATGAATATATATCGAGGGTTTGTCTTTTTACTCTTGCTAAGCCTAAGGACAACATGCATCAATGCATAAAATGCTGTGAAGCTACAATTTTACTACTACCGATTGGTATATAATACTATTATATTCTGTTCCCGCATTGAAATCTATAAAATTATAGATCTGTATGTCAGATAACTACATAACATCACATCCTTTAATAATGTAACCTATTAATGTACATAAATATATTAATTACAAATTTGCTAATATATAGGCATATGACTAAAAAATATAATCTAGTATATATTGGTTTTAGTATCACATGACTTAATGGGTGCCCGGATTGGGCATTTTTCTAGTTTAAGAATGTTTTAATTCATTTACCCACGGATCGTTGGATCATGGTGGCATAAGCTACCGATGGTTATTCATCGACAATCAGGCCATGTAGTTGGAAGTGGCTTTCCTACACTAGAAACAGTTTGTTTCACATTCAAAATCATCTGATCTGGAGGGCAGTGTCATTTGATGTCATGTGTCTGGAGGGCAGTGTCATTTGATGCCATGTGTTTGGGGGGGGGGGGCACTGGAGGCAGCGTCATCTGATGCCATGTGTCTGGAGGGCAGTGTCATCTGATGTCATGTGTCTGGAGGGCAGTGTCATCTGATGTCATGTGTCCGGAGGGCAGTGTCATCTGATGTCATGTGTCTGGAGGGCAGTGTCATCTGATGTCATGTGTCTGGAGGGCAGTGTCATCTGATGTAATGTGTCTGGAGGGCAGTGTCATCTGATGTCATGTGTTTGGAGGGCAGTGTCATCTGATATCATGTGAGGGCAGTGTCATCTGATGTCATGTGTTTAGAGGGCAGTGTCATCTGATGTCATGTGTCCGGAGGGCAGTGTCATCTGATGTCATGTGTCTGGAGGGCAGTGTCATCTGATGTCATGTGTCTGGAGGGCAGTGTCATCTGATGTAATGTGTCTGGAGGGCAGTGTCATCTGATGTCATGTGAGGGCAGTGTCATCTGATGTCATGTGTTTGGAGGGCAGTGTCATCTGATGTCATGTGTCCGGAGGGCAGTGTCATCTGATGTCATGTTTCTGGAGGGCAGTGTCATCTGATGTCATGTGTCTGGAGGGCAGTGTCATCTGATGTAATGTGTTTGGAAGGCAGTGTCATCTGATGTCATGTGTCCGGAGGGCAGTGTCATCTGATGTCATGTGTCTGGAGGGCAGTGTCATCTGATGTCATGTGTCTGGAGGGCAGTGTCATCTGGTGTAATGTGTCTGGAGGGCAGTGTCATCTGATGTCATGCGAGGGCAGTGTCATCTGATGTCATGCGAGGGCAGTGTCATCTGATGTCATGTGAGGGCAGTGTCATCTGATGTCATGCGAGGGCAGTGTCATCTGATGTCATGTGAGGGCAGTGCCATCTGATGTCATGTGTCTGGAGGGCAGTGTCATCTGATGTCATGTGTCTGGAGGGCAGTGTCATCTGATGTCATGTGTCTGGAGGGCAGTGTCATCTGATGTCATGTGTCTGGAGGGCAGTGTCATCTGATGTCATGTGTCTGGAGGGCCGTGTCATCTGATGTCATGTGTTTGGAGGGCAGTGTCATCTGATATCATGCGAGAGCAGTGTCATCTGATGTAATGTGTCTGGAGGGCAGTGTTATCTAATGTCATGTGAGGGCAGTGTCATCTGATGTCATGTGTCTTGAGGGCAGTGACATCTGATGTCATGTGTCCAGAGGGCAGTGTCATCTGATGTCATGTGTCTGGAGGGCATTGTCATCTGATGTCATGTGTTTGGAGGGCAGTGTCATCTGATGTCATGTGTCTGGAGGGCAGTGTCATCTGATGTCATGTGTCTGGAGGGCAGTGTCATCTGATGTCATGTGTCCAGAGGGCAGTGACATCTGATGTCATGTGTCCAGAGGGCAGTGTCATCTGATGTCATGTGTCTTGAGGGCAGTGTCATCTGATGTCATGTGTCCGGAGGGCATTGTCATTAAACAAAATTAATTCGAGATATCATTATTTGGCTCTATTATGTTATTAGGTTTTTAATACAAAATCATAGAGACACATACTTCTATCTCTATACTTAGATATGTCACGATTTCAAATTTAGCGTATATAATGTTCAATGGAATTGATCGGTTTTATATGTTTTATTGATGCTGATTACTTTTTAATAATCCTAAAATAATCCTACTCATCGAAGTATGCCATAGTACACTCAATGTGCAACAGAATGATGCTTAAACCCTCATTAAATAAAACATTTGATTCTGTTAACGTTTACACCCCAACAGTAATCGGCTCCTCAGTCTCATAATATATACAATTGTTCTATGTATGGTAAATTAAGAACATGTTTCCGGGTGTTTTGACATGTTGCATCTAATAAAGTTATGAAACCGCATATGATATTATGTAGGGTCTGAAATATTTAGCTATACATAGACCTGGTATGAATAAGTAACGTTAGTGACTGCCATTTTACAATTTCAAATGGCCACATTAACATTAGATGTGTATGTATGCATTACCTTATCCTAGAGATGAAATAAAATAGCATAAAATGTTCAACGCAGACGGGTCTCATCTAATACACCAACCTTTTGTTTTTCATTACAGAGCATGAAATCACAATCCAGCCTGGCATAAAATTGATTCCGATTAAGCGTCCCCAAATTAGGGTGAATACTTGTAATGTTGCGTCGGGTATTAGTCAACTTTTTTGCAACATTTGGTTTTGAGAAGTGTATTTCGGCTCAACCCTTATTTTTATATATATATATATATATTATAATCAAGTGGCTGCCATCTTTAAACTTCAGATGTCGTAATTGTGTACCTGTATGCATTGGGTACCCAGTGATGAAATAATATGCATTTGCAAAAAAAGATATGCGAAGTTTACCCACAAAATATATATTCTTTGCTTTTATATTTTACAACACGAAAATGGCAAAATCCAGCCTGGCTTCTGACATATTCAGATTCAGCACACTCCAATGCCGGTCATTACCTAAATTTGCCTTAAACATGTTTTTTAGTAAGATAATCACGAACCAGGACCGGTCCATACTTGCCGTAACACGATTCGTCATAAGTGTCAACCTTTTCATACATGGTTTGTTTATTTCGGTAATATTAGATGAGCTAGACGCACCAAATGAAGCACACGTCAAGTTTTATTTCTGCGACTAAGGGCGGAGGCCCTGACGCAGTGGGGCATGCAGTAGTTAAAGCTGCCTACTTGGAAAGTCGGAGATCACGGATTCGAACCCCACTCTGGACTTTCAAAGAAACAAAATGCCTCTTCCCCGCTCACTCGTAAAGATTGAATATTGTGGGGAACATCCGTGACTGAGAGGTAGCGTGCTCGGCCTCAGACCACCAGGGCTCGAATCCTGTGTCTGGAGGGCAATGTCATCTCATTCATCTCACCATCCTCAGGAGGTTCGCCTGGACCAGTTTAACCTCTATGTGCACAAAGGTTGCCTAAAACCCCATTCATTTAATTTCCTTTCATGTCTGTGACCAGTGTCATCGTTTTTGCGTCGTCAGTTGCAGTAGGTGTAAGATCGTGCTCAGGGTTGACCAATCTTAGCAACGCATCAGACACTTGTTCGGTTGTCAGCGTCCGAGTTCCTGATATCGCAATATCAGCAGGAAATGATCATCTCCAACAAATTGTTAAATATAATATCTCTGGGTAGATGACAGCACGGTTCACGTCTTTGTCTCGTCTTGGTCTCGTGCTAAAATTAAGAAATCTATACTGTGCCAGCCAAGGTCTAACGGGGGTTTGAGTGCACCTGACTTAAAACTTATAATGCTTGCCTCAAGACTCCGCTGGCTGAAACACTATTGTAATTCAGAGCCCAGTTTATGGAAAAAACTTTTCAAATTAAATTTAAGTGAGTTAGGTGTTGACTAGGTGTTCACTAAGCTACAACCTTTTTACCAGGACCTTCTTAAATTCTGGATAAGTGTCAACGGTGCAGATAAAAAGCCACTGAGTGAACAGTGTATTTGGTACAATAAAAATATAACAACCTCAACAATCAATGTTACGAGCCCAGGCTTATTTAAGAGTGGTTTGCGTTTCTGTTCCGATATTTTTATGGAAAACGGCGACTTGATTCCTTTTAAAATATGGCAAAAAGAAAGGCACAAAGCCAAGAGAGTATATCATATGGCATGCGTTGGTCAATAAAATATCAGTATTAAAAAAAAAAATGGAATGGAACCGCAAATCAACTCTGAATGAAAATGTAATCACCTCTATAGATTTATGTATAAATGATGGTACTTCTACCATAATTTTTTTACATTCAACAACAAAATTATTATATCATTTTTTGGTTTCGTGTATGTATAATCTTGGAGAAGTAACACCAAGAATTTTTAATTCCTCGTCTATAAAATCAATTTCACCAAAGGAAGTGTTTTACGCCGCTTTACTGTTTTAAGTGATACCAAATTACAAGAATTTCAATTCAAATTATTATACGATATATTGATTACGAATTATTGGTTGAAGCGATTTGAGCTCTCGGAGACTGATGCCTGTACATTTTGTGGAATTGAATGTGAATCATTATTACATTTATTTTGGAGCTGCCGCTACGCAGCTGATTTTTGGTATGAAGTTGAGAAGTGGTGGTTCACGAAAACGGGGGAAATTATGAGCATAGAAAAAGATTGTATATTTGTTGGTAATTCTAATTTTACGGATCTTCAGAATCATATTTTAATATTAGCTAAATACTGTATGTATGCAGCAAGGTGCAACAATCGCATGCCATCTGTTCAACTGTTTGTAGCGAAAGTTTACAATACATTAAACGTTGAAGAAAATATTTCCAGAGAAAATAACACCATAAACAAATTTATTGATAAATGGAGAAGCCTGATTTAGATTTAAATAAAATTGAATGTTAGTGGTATTGTAAAGTTGTATGTGTCAAGATATATTGAATATTAGTGGTATTGTAAAGTTGTATGTGTCATGATGTCTGAATAGATCGTGTATGTTGTGTGTTTGATCGGAAAAAAAAAAAAAAAAAAAAAAAAAAAAAAACTGTCGCTGTCTGATTGATGGAACCCTAGCGCCGAAGGCGCTGAGAGTAGTGTTAAGAAAATCGGGGCTTACTATAAACAGTACTCCCCATATAGCCAACCATCACATGTTTGTGTTTAATTTCATAACTCTACTTTTACTCAGATATTGTTGTCACATATAGTGTCGTCCGTTGTCCATTGTTGTCGTGGTCCAGCTTGTAAAATGTAGTTAATTCATCATTTTTCAACTGTTAGCATTTAATGTGTATTTCTTTTATTACAACCTATACCTCTGATAAATGCTGAAAGTTGTCGAGTTTGTCATAATGTCTCAGTGAGATTCCTTGGTTTTACCTTTCAATCTCGGTTATTACGTCGTCAAATACTTAGTTTGTCAATGTATTCGCTCCAGCGTCATTTGGAGTTACTGGTAATAGCTTTAATAGAATCGTTAGCCCCCGAGCCAACACGACAGGGTAAAACCGTGGAATTTTAGCATCCTGTCTGCTGAAATTCTTCGGAAAAAACTCCCTGCTGCCTTCAGTGTATGACTGATAATGGTATTATATCATACAATGAGGGCAAGAATCGTTGCGGACAGACGATGAGTGGCGTTTATTCACCCACACACGGCACCAGCTGTCCGGTTGGCTGTGTCAGTAAGTGGGTGGGTTTTAACACTTATTAATCACGACATGGACATTGCCACATATTCAGCATTACACTGGGAGCGATAACCTCCCAGACCTCAAAGAAAGTGTCAGTTGACAAAGCAGCTCTGACAATTTCCTTAGGGTACCACCCGGTCCAATAACACAGGCGACGGGAAGGGTCCCCTAAACTTAAAACAATAAATCTAGCCCTAAACTTAAAAGAATAATCCCAGGTGAAATGCCACTTAATATATATCGATGCCCAGCGTCTGATCATGAAAAGTGTTCTTGAGTTTCTCAAGAGTTTCTTAGAGTGAGATTAAATTAAAAACTGTTGTTCTTCTCGCAGAAAATTTGTTGTTTTTTGCTACATACCATTTTCAGTCCCATATTGTTTCTTGTAGTTTTCTAGTAATTCGTCTAGAAAATTTGTTTTGTCCCTCTTCTTTATCGCATTATGTAGATCCTTCTGAAGTTTGAATAATTCTGAGTGTCCTTCTAATGAGTGTATAAATTTATTCGCTAATGATTGGAATCGATTTTTAATGGGTTCGATTTCCGCTAGCTGGTGTATTTTGCGTGTGCTCGTACACCACGGTAGGCGGTAAGCTATCTTGATAGCCTTATTTTTGTAGTTGCATCTTTTCTAGTGTTGTTTTAGGTGCCGATAGAAGAGCTATTGCTCCATATTCTAGGACCGGTCTGACGTATTGTTTGTATAATTGCATGATTATTTTAGGCTTACATCCCCAGTTAGTACTACTTAGAAGTCCTAGTAAGTTTAATCGTCTATTTGCTTTGGATATTGCCATTTTTATATGTGATTGAAAGTTAAATGTTTTGGTGATAGTCACTCCCAGCAGTGTTGCTTCTTCCACATGATCTAATTCTTCTCCGAATAATTGAAGCTTGATTTTTTTGTGTTGTCTCCCGTTCTTTTTAAGTACACTTAGCTGCGTCTTTATATCATTTAATTTAATTCTCCATTTGGAGCACCACTTTTCTAGAGCCGATAATGTTTTATGGATCCGATATTGGACGTATGTGGCGTTGGAGCCGAATGTCCACATATCTAGATCAAATTGTGATATCTTTACTTGGTTGTTTATGGGATCTACTGGAATATCATTCACATACATCAAAAATAAGAGTGGGCTGAGGACAGACCCTTGGGGTGTGCCAGCATTAAGTTTTACTTTATCTGACATTTCATCATAAATTTTAACGGTAATTGTTCTGTCTGAAATAAACGAAGACATTAATCGTATAATTTTATTCGGCAGCTCACTGTTCATCAGCTTATATCTTAGGCCATTATGCCATACTGAATCAAACGCTTTTTCGACGTCTATAAGGACGGCAACCCCCAATCTATTTGCTTGTAAGCCGGTAAGGGCGTCATCTGTAATCGTAATATGTGTTCCATCGCGCATCTTTTATTTCTATAGCCAAGTTGCCATTGATTAAAGAATTTTCTCTTTTCGGGTTCGCCTCTTATTCTCTTTGCAAGTATTTTTTCAAATAATTTTCCGATACAACTTAGAAGGCTGATGGGTCTATAGTTTGTAGTGATTTTGTGGTTTTTATTTGGTTTTGGAATCATAGTTCCCATTGCTTGTTTCCAAGGCTCTGGAAAATAACCAGTTTGTAGGCATATATTGTAAATTTGTTCTAGATTTTCGAACACTATTTCTGGACATTGTTTTAGTACCGTATATCGAATACAGTCTTGGCCAGGTGCCGATCGACCCTTGTTTTTACTTAGTTGTTTTTTAATTTCGGATATTGATATATGTCTCATTATAGGGTTATCATCGCCCTTTTCATCTACGTATGCTGCTAGTCGGTTAAAAAGATGGTAATTTTTTGCAATTTTGTCGTCCACTTCTTTTTTGAAGTTATCGTCAAAAATTGGCCCTTTGTGGGTATTGTGAATTTCCCCTAATGTTTCAGCGAACGCATTGGCTTTTTCTAAATCGTTTTCTGTTGGATTTCCGTCTTTTTTAATAACTGGGTTGTTAGCCTGTGCTATTTTACCGCTAATTTTGTGAAAGTTTTGCCACTAACTTTTACTGTTTTTTGCCGAATCAATTTATTGTGTTTTTGTTTGCCACCAGGTGGCCTTGTCGTTTTGT
Source organism: Flabesymbios commensalis (assembly GCA_964017125.1). Lineage (NCBI taxonomy): Eukaryota > Metazoa > Annelida > Polychaeta > Terebellida > Flabelligeridae > Flabesymbios > Flabesymbios commensalis. The sequence continues at coordinate 7,730,533 of OZ024912.1, forward strand.
ACCGCTTTGGATGCTAATATTTTTAATCGATTTGCTAAGTTTTTATGTTCAGCCTCATTTGTTTTTTGAGCTATCCGTCTTATTTTTCGTTTCAACTTAATTTATTTGGCAGTTTCTTCCGATATAAAAAAATCCATATCTTTTACTTTACTTTTCGGACAGGATTTGTCTAACGCCGTTTTAATTATGTTAGCTATATTGTTAATTGTTTCGTCTATTTCTGCTGGTGTGATTGCGTCTGTTAGTGTTAAGTTTTTATTAATTATTTAGCGAAGTTTTACCCAGTCTGTTTTTGCGTGGTGTAGAGTTTGTCTCACAATTTTTGACGAATTTATTACCAGGTGAACCGGCATGTGGTCGCTACCTACATCTAGGCCCTACTGTACATGTATCTACCTTGGTCGCGATACTGCGACTGACAATACATAGATCTAAAATATCACTAGAAGTATTTGTGTAGTGTGTTGGGGTTCCGTCATTTGTGACTATTAAATTGAGCTCCTCTTATATATTAAATAATATATCCCCTTCTTTATTGTATTTTTTACAACAAAAAAATTCGTGTTTTGAGTTATAATCATCCATAAAAATTGAATCTGGGTATTTATTTAATATGAATTTAAAGTTTTCAACACTAGGTGAAGTTCCAGCAGGGTTGTATATCGTAGCCAATGCAATCTTTCTTTTATCAGATTCGAATGATATTGCAAGGAATTCTTCATCAAATTCTGACGTGTCTAATTGATTAAATTGTATGTCCTTTCGTATTAGGATTGCTACACCCCTCCTACCCCACGGCCTGGATTTTCTCTATCTTTCCTTATTACATGATAGTTAGGGATCCTTATTGTATGTTGTTTTCTGATTTTACTTTCATTTATCGTTACAAATTGCGGGTTATGCTCATTGAGATAGTGTATTAATTCGGTGCGCTTGTTCGTGATTCCGTTTATATTTATATTAATAATTTCAGTTTGTACCTGATCTCGAGTGGCCATTATACAAGAACTGTACTGTGCTTTCCTAGTGTATTTTTGAGTGTGTGTACGGGGGTGTATACCTAGGCTTTCAGGTGTATTAGGACATCTCTCACTTGTGCGAAGCTTACATCACTTCTCAAAGCCCAGTTGATGGATTCTGTTGTGATACGAGCTATGTCCATCCCTTTGATCTGTACTTCGTTTTTATCCGCCTCAGCTTCAGCACATTTCAGTCTAAGAATGTTAGCTGCAACAGCAATGGTTAAACCAGTTATATCATGACGTGAGAATGACAGTTTATTGTTGGTTCTTACCTCATTCGTTTTTTTGTTGTGTTAGTCTCTGATGACCCTGTGGTTGCTTATGTTGCTGAGTACTTTTACCCCTAATATGGTGAGTTTTGTTTAGAACTTGATGTGCTCTACTCACTTGTCCATCCTGTCTTTGGTCAAGCATCTTAATGATTTCTTTGAATTTTGGACAGGATCTGTCTGAAGAGGCGTGTGGGCCAAAACAGTTTGCACATTTTGGAACGCTAGCTGTGCAATCTTGCTTCTGGTGGGTTTCTCCACCACATCTACCACATTTTTGATGTTTATTTTTACAGTCAAAAGCTATGTGACCAAAACGTTGGCACTCATAACATTATTTCACCTGAGTTTTTCTACGATAGCTTTCTATTGTGTAACCCAAGAGCCGATTTCCAATATTGTTCATATCGCTCTCTCTTTCAAGAGTTAGCTTGAACTTACCAGTAGACTTTTGTGTCTTGCTGTACTGTAGATCATTCTGGTTGCTTTTAAATTGATGTTGTGTTGTTTTTTTATGTCCTGTTCTACAGTTGTGTTTTCTGCGTGCAGAGGAATTCCTACCATTACTAATGTCCTCTTGTCCTGCTCTTTATAGTTAACCCTCTGCTTAGGTTCCCTTACCTGTCCCACTGGAAGTTTTATTTTGGCCAGTTTATTCCCGTCTTCTTGGCGTTTGGGGAAGACAAGAAGGTGGCCACGTCGTATGTTCCTCTTGTCGCTGTCTCCTACCCAGCCGCTTTTTATTACCAATCTCAAAACATATATTTGCATACATACAATAATGCCAGTTAGTGAGGTCCCTGGTAGGGAGCGGGGGCTGGGATCGAACCCAGGGCCCGCCGCCTAGTAGGGCTGGTAAACAGGTGTCATAAACATAGAAGGCCCTTGTTAGGCCGCATTGAACAAACAGTAGGCGCGGCGCGCCTGGTTGTTTGGGCAGGTGTGACAACACTCAGCCATCGCCAGATGGCAGCGGCCAAACAACAATGTTTACTTAGAGTTTTGCGATGCTCGTTTAATGTAAACTTGCCTTACGTTAATCTTTATTGGTATTTGCTGATTGCCCTGCGGGACAATTAGCGTCAGGGTTTGTCATTAGACTTCTCGTGTGATCGGAGCAATCTCTGTAGATTACAGGTTTGTTCATTAGACGATCACACGGCATAGTAAATAATCTGTCATCCGGCCGTAGGTTCTTTAACCACAAGCGGCGGTTTAATAATGACAGAATAATAATAGTAAAAATAATAACACTCGCAATTGTGCGAACCCTGCTTGTGGGCGTGTGCGTACTGATCGCGTGCAGCGTATTCAGTACGTACGTCATCCATTACATTCTGCCTAGTTTACGGCAGTCCACACATTCATGTTAGGCCAGTGAGAATGTATAATTATATATAATTACGTATATATGCATATTGGTCGCCATGTGTATCCGGTGTACATACTGTACGTGTCCTTTTAAAAAGGGATATTAAATATTAGTAATAAGTTGTCACGTTTATGCGATATATACATTCATGTTCAGCCAGTGATAATGTATCATATAGGTATTTATGTAAGTGTGTATATTGGTCGCTACGCGTGTCCAATGTACATACTGCACATGTCCTTTTAATAAGGATAATAATAGTAATAATAGGTTGTCGCATTTATGCGATATATATATACATTCATGTTGAGCCAGTGATAATGTATCATATAGGTATTTATGTAAGTGTGTATATTGGTCGCTACGCGTGTCCAATGTACATACTGCACATGTCCTTTTAATAAGGATAATAATAGTAATAATAGGTTGTCGCATTTATGCGATATATATACATTCATGTTGAGCCAGTGATAATGTATCATATAGGTATTTATGTAAGTGTGTATATTGGTCGCTACGCGTGTCCAATGTACATACTGCACATGTCCTTTTAATAAGGATAATAATAGTAATAATAGGTTGTCGCATTTATGCGATATATATACATTCATGTTGAGCCAGTGATAATGTATCATATAGGTATTTATGTAAGTGTGTATATTGGTCGCTACGCGTGTCCAATGTACATACTGCACATGTCCTTTTAATAAGGATAATAATAGTAATAATAGGTTGTCGCATTTATGCGATATATATACATTCATGTTGAGCCAGTGATAATGTATCATATAGGTATTTATGTAAGTGTGTATATTGGCCGCTACGCGTGTCCAATGTACATACTGCACATGTCCTTTTAATGAGGATAATAATAGTAATAATAATTTGTCGCGTTTATGCGATATATACAGTCATGTTACGCCAGTGATAATGTATTAGTGGTTTATGAACTGTTAGGTGTGCGCTGGTCATCTCTTGTGTCGCAGCGTGCACATTCCTATTATAGACACGTTTAACATATATTTGACATTCTCTAGTTTCCATTGATAATGTCTTATGAGTCCGTGGATGTACATACAGGACTTTACATCAGGCCTACTGGCAAAGTGATCCGATATGAGATATACAACTTTTCACAAGCTAATCCTGTGGTTATAACCATGGTTCTAAAAAAGGATCCTCGGCATCATCACATACGTTGTGCCATTCAATATGGTGAGAGATGAAAAAGGCATTCGCAGAAGTAAATGAGCTGTGTGTATAGATTATATAATAAGCAGCTCGCTTATGTGTTGTATATATATTTAATACATATCGATGAGTACGACAATGTACTTAGTAATTGTACCAAGCACATTAAAAAAACTGTACTTGTATCTGATCATTTCCTTTCCATTGTCCTTTTTTAGCTGTACGCAATTACTGTGTAGATACATCTGATCCAACCCTGCAATAAATTCATATTTTAGTTTGTGGATTCATATTTTAGTGCGATCAGTTCATATTCACAATCTATGAATTTGAACTGTTTTGTGTTAAAGTGAAAGGATGGCAATTTAAAGGCTGGATACACTAGATTTTGAATAATAAATAAATATGTCCCTTCTACAAGGGTTAGGTGATGGTTTTTTCTCTGTTTTAGATGAGCACGCAGATTAGAATAAGCCCGCCCATCTGAAACAGTTAGTAAAACATAGTGGCCTTAATCATGTAATTTAAACATTTAATAATTTCTCGTCTATTCAAATAGAAAGCCCGTTGACATAATAATTGGAAATAGTAATTTCGAGGTATATTTACGGATGATGCACATGTATTCTTTATTCAACCATGCTATTTTGCTACGCAACTTGCTACGCAACACTTCTCATGTGTAAGCTGGTCAGCCAACATCGAGCTCTCCTTATACAGAATAACAGGGCAAGGTATGTATTATACATAATAATATACAGTTTTACATCATCCATATTACATCTTATTAATGTAATGTTACGTTACACTACGGTAACACCTATATATCTAGGGAATAATGTAGCATGTCTGTGTCACTTATGCTTAAACTTATCAGCTATCCAAGTAAGACATGTAAGAACAATTCGATATTTTATTTGAATAAGAACAAAATTAATACTGTATCATGTATATGGAAGGATCCTGGTGGAATTCCTGCTCCGAACCATTTTAATATATTCATATAAATCCCTAGTTCCGAATGGTTATATCTGATAAAAAGTATAAGTACACAACATTTAGAACATTTAGCATATATTTCAGCCTATATAATCGATGATTCTGTGAACGTTTTTTCTCAGCTATGTGCACTTTCTGAGTGATAAAAAAATGTTTTATTTTAGATTTGATCACTCTTTACCTTTTCATGCTTTGAAAACATAAACTGTCGGTTTTGATTTTATAAATTGACCCTTTCGGATTGCTAATATCCGGTTATATCTACTTAGACTCTTGTTTTGACTTTATAAATTGACTCTTCCGGATTGCTAATATCCAGTTATATCTACTTTGATTTTGAAAATTGACTTTTTCCGGATTGCTAATATCGAGTTATATCTACTTTTATTTTATAAATTGACCCTTTCCGGATTGCTAATATCGAGTTATATCGACTTTGATTTTGAAAATTGACTTTTTCCGGATTGCTAATATCGAGTTATATCTACTTTGATTTTATAAATTGACCCTTTCCGGATTGCTAATATCGTGTTATATCTACTTTGATTTTGAAAATTGACTTTTTCCGGATTGCTAATATCGAGTTATATCTACTTTGACTTTGAAAATTGACCCTTTCCGGATTGCTAATATCGAGTTATATCTACTTTGACTTTGAAAATTGACCCTTTCCGGATTGCTAATATCGAGTTATATCTACTTTGATTTTATAAATTGACCCTTTCCGGATTGCTAATATCGAGTTATATCTACTTTGACTTTGAAAATTGACCCTTTCCGGATTGCTAATATTGAGTTATATCTACTTTGATTTTATAAATTGACCCTTTCCGGATTGCTTATATCAAGCTATATCTACTTTGACTCTTGAAGCGCTAAATTTGATAATTTAGATTTTCACCCACTTGAAGTTGTGTCTCGCTACCGCGACCCACAACATTAATTTAATTTCAGATCAAACATTTGCAGATTTTGATGTTTAAAGACTAATTTCATTCCCAATAACAGTGCTTTGTTCGGCTAATACAGCAAATTAAAAATGACTATAGTCGTGTTTATCGCTTTAACCCTTTAAGCCTTCACAATGCATTAAAGCATCATTTTGCATCCCTGAAAACAGACTTAATTTGCATACAACTGACGTTTTTAGAGTGAAAATTCTATGAAATTCTTTTACCAATTCATGGCAATTTTCTTTAATTTGTCCCGCACCTCAAATCATCTTCATCCACTCGAGAATTGCGACAGCAATTCGCGGCTTGTAGTGGATGAAGATGACAATGTAAAGTCAGGCTTGAAAAGGTAAAGGGTTAGCGACAGAGAATCGACACGTTAGGATATTATTAATATCACACACGCATCTGTCGTCATGGACATTTAAGCCCTACCATTTGGGCCTGTATTTACGTAGTGAATGCCAGACTGACCGGTGACAGCAGGACGCATTGATCGCAAACCTTGCAATGTCTGGTAACAAACATTTCTCAACGTTTGTTGATGCACAAGAACATCTTGATTAAGAATCCGTCGGGTGTACTGATTAGACTGGCTTGGTTTTTCAAAATCCAAGATGGCGTCCAAAATGGCCGCCAAGGGCTATGCTGGGTCATAACTTAAGAACTATTCGACATATAGATGTGATTTTGGTGTCTAACATATGGTTTTCGGGGTCAAACAAATCATTTATGATGCGTATTTAAGACTAATTACATAAAAAAGTCAAAATCCAAGATGGCGTTCAATATGGCCGCCACATACAGCCTATTATGGGTCATAACTTCAGAACTATTTATGGTGCGTGTGTAACACTACGATAGATAAAAAGAAGAAGGTCTCCTATATAGCCGTCACATACATCCTATTGCGGGTCATAACTTCGGACATATGATTCCTTTAGGCAGGTTTTCTGAGTACTTAGCCAGAGACGTCGCTTATCGTCACATAAATGATACAACACCAAATTTGTAATGGACAACAGTTGTTTCCGATCTATTATCAATGCCACCAGAAAACAACATTCCCCTGATTGTTTATTTGCATAAATCCAAAATGGCCACCGATTGCTTACAAAGGGTCGAAAGATCGGGACCTTTAACCTCATAAGTCCTTTGTGCAACAATTTAGGGTTGTTTAAATGTGAAATAGTGGTACCAGATGAGTGATGGACCAAATGAGGTAAGTATACCTTACCATGCTCAAAATCATGCAAATTAACAGGAAACGGATAAGTTACATCCCTCGTGATGTAACTTTGCCTGGAGCTACATTGAATTTGCAATATTGACTTTCAGCGCTTTAAGGTTGGGTCTAATTTTTCTGAAATATTTCAAAACATTAATATTGTGTCATTCTGTGTGTAATAAAATGATTAGAGATTGCTTAAAACCTTTGAGTTTTTTATCACCTGGTGTTTAAAAAAAATACAGTTTTGGGCTTCAGGATACCCTTGATCATCCCTCATTTCAAGTACCTTGCTGCCACAGTGAAGTTCAACGCCCGCTCCAAAAATGTTGTAGGGATATTTCACTGCCACCAGACCTTTGCTACTTTTTGAGTCAAGCAAAACTACACATTTCGGGATTGGGCTCCCAGACTACAACGCATAAAGTGTTCTGCGTCAGAACTTACTGTCACTTGTAAAGTGACAGTCGATCTGCTTTGATAATGCTTCAATAACCAACTGGCAGTCGACTGCCGCCGTTAGCAGGTTAGAAGACTGTATGCCATATTTATTTATTTATTCATTTATGTCTAATATATTATTGCCAGGAATTATTGCGAGTTTCCCGGTCGTGAACTGTTAGTTTATGGGCAAATAAATGAAGTCTGATTCTGTGACCGTCCAAAGAAACTCACACCCTGACTCCAGTTAGCTCCGGCTGGGTCGATAAAGGTGATCTATCACCCCTTATATAGTATGAATAAATTTGTGACAAATAAATCAAAGTTGCCACAGGATGGGGCACAAGTGTTTCCTTATATGGGGTGATTGGCTATCATGTGACCCTCTGAGAGGGTCACATGATAGCCAATCACCCCAAATAAGGACATACTTATTCATACCATATAAGGGGTGATAGATCACCTTTAATACACAGTAAAGTCTAGTTTACTAATGACAAGTAAACACCTACAACTATATATTACTGACAACGCATCATTCTGTTATCACGACAGTGACTGTGGATGTATTATAACCATATCAGTAACGAGATTATACATGTATATTATTATTAAGCTGTGAGGTCAAAATTACACATTTCAGATGTTATTTGGCATAATTATATTATTTTTAGTTTCAAACTAATTTAAAATAATACAGCATGTCAGGGTACGACGCTAAATGAACTAAATTCTTCTTTAGTGAAAGTCTTTACAAATTGTTCTTGTGACCAGGAGCATATTGATCGAGGCGTGTTGATATAGCATTAGGAGAGAATATAAAATACTTACATTGAATATTTACCACATGTTATCACGATTACTTTGTCAAATTTCATCCATTTTAATTTAGTTGGCACAATAACGAAACATGTAAAAATTGGCAGGGACTGTATATAAAAACCATCTTAACACAGAAATTTACAATCATATAATTGATAATTATGAATTTGAAAAGATACACATAACAGTCAATGTGTAACGTGACACACCCCGCAGTCTGTCACGACACACTATTATAACATTTATTATTATTTAGTCTGTCCACACTATTTAATATTGTCTTGTATTGATCGAGGCGTGTTTGCTATAACATTAGGAGAGACCGTGGACCGCATTCACCGTGGGAATATAAAAAACTTACTTCGAATATTGACATGTTACCAAGATTACAGTGGCCCATTTCATTCATTTTAATTTAGTTGGCACATTAACTAAATTTGTAAAAATTGGCAAACACTGTATGCAGGCCGAGAGATTTTCAATCATTCAACTGATTACTATGTCTACAGGTTTAACCCTTTCAGGCCTGAGTTTACATTGTCATCTTCATCCACTACAAGCCGTGAATTGCTGTCGCAATTCTCGACTTGTAGTGGAGGAAGATGATTTGATGTGGGTGAAGAAGTGCAGAAAATTGCCATATATTGGTAAACCAGTTTCATGGAAATATGTTTTACAAAACCTCTGATTATAGGAAAATCGAGTCTGCTTTCAAGGATGTAAAATGATGCCTCAATGCATCGTGAGGGCTTAAAGGGTTAAGGTGACACGCCCGTATAGTCTATGTCACGATCCTATTCTACTTACAGCATAGGTGTAGCGTGACATACCCCACATACTTTAACCATTTAATCTCTCCACACTATTTAATATTTTTTTTGAATAGTATTGTCGAGCACTACCCAGCACGTTTGTAACTGGGCGGGGGCCCTAGGATAGTGGTTAGCACCGCTGCCTTTCACGCCAGAGTTCGGGGTTCGGTTCCCGGTCTCGGCGGTTTGTAAGAAACAAAAATGTTTCTTCCCCATCCACGTGTGAAAGTCAATATTGTGGGGAGCCTCCGTGACCGAGAGGTAGCGTGCTCGGCCTCAGACCACCGGGGCTCGAATTTCGAATCCTGTGTCTGGAGGACAGTGTCATCGCAATCATCTCACCATCCTCAGGAGGTTCTCCTGGCCCAGTTTAGCCTATATGTGCACAAAGGTGGCCTAAAGCCCGATTCATTTCATTTACGTTTGTAACTAACATACTGTAGGCCTCCTGGTCGATTTCTTCTGGTAGATGATATGAATAGTCTGACTGACTGATGGTCGCGGATCTGAGAATAACATTTTGATTAAATAACGGGCAACGCTGCTGGATCGATATACACTTCCTAATGCATTTTAAAACATGTATTCGGGATGGGAATCTGTCTGTCAATATCCGGGCTAAAACGCAGAAAAGTTTCTCACAAAACTTTACAAGCTAACAGCTCAGCTGACACAACATCCAGCTCCATCTATATTTATCTAAATGTCGCGCCCAAGGAAACAGGCTAATTTATTATCCATTTCCACCAAGGCCCATCGTGAATTTTAACTGTTGAATAAATCTTAGAAAGTAATGACATGTATTATTCTCGGTTAGACCACTCATTTCATTGACAATGGTAAATTTACGCTTAAAGGTCTGAAGTCAAATCGAAGATGGCGACCAATGACTACCATGAAGCATTTGTTTTTTCACTAGTATCTTTCATTAATTTTCAACTCATTTTCGACTAATTTGAAAACGTTGATTTGAATTTGAATGTATTTTTATGTTTCAAAGTTATTTATAGATCTCAGATGGCGGCTATAAAATAGATCAATATGAAGTTGCCCAGGGGGGACCACGAAGAGGTGACACCCTCCCCCCCACCCCCCATGGTGGTCGTACACGATTGTGTATAACCATTCAATCAATCAATCAATCAATCAATCAATCAATCAATCAATCAATCAATCAATCAATCAATCAATCAATCAATCAATCAATCAATCAATCAATCAATCAATCAATCAATCAATCAATCAATCAATCAATCAATCAATCAATCAATCAATCAATCAATCGATCAATCAATCAATCAATCAATCAATCAATCAAACAGTGACATCAGCACGAGGGTTAAGCCTTTACTTATATATTACAGAGTCTATAATCAAACAGTAACATCAGCGCGAGGGTTAAGCCTATAATCAAAACTGGATCCCTTTCAAAACTGAGTGTTTTTGATTTAGGGGCACGTGGCAATTGTGATTTGTATTATAAACACTGATAAATCACAGTTCACATTACCGCCAAACAAAAGGCAAGATACAGCATCTGCTTACTTTACAACTACACAGATACTGCCTTTTTGCATTTCCAGAACACAATAACGGGTTAAAGGTCATTCTATGTCGATTACATTAAATTCTAGGGCATCAGAATGGTCTGTGTAGGCCTCTTACAGGTGAATAACATTTACCAGGTGACTAATCGAAACGTGACGTAGATTATTCCTCAAAACTGTAAAATTATTACTTAAAGCACCAGTCTGAACCCCCCCCCCCCCCCCACCATATTGTCTTCGCTATAGACTCTAAACGTTAACCCAATGTCGGCATAAAGTAGGTGGGTCGTCACAATTCGATGCACACACGTCGCGGTGGGCCCACTCACATGTACAGTATTATCAATGCCGTAACGAGATAGATATTATTGATGAGTGAAGAGAAAATGTTCACCTGCATTACTGTTGATTCACAGTCTGCGACACTGTCAAAGATTCACCTGCATTACTGTTGATTCACAGTCTGCGACGCTGTCAAAGATTAACCTGCATTACTGTTGATTCACAGTTTGCGACGCTGTCAAAGATTCACCTGCATTACTGTTGATCCAGAGTCTGCGACGCTGTCAAAGATTAACCTGCATTACTGTTGATTCACAGTTTGCGACACTGTCAAAGATTCACCTGCATTACTGTTGATCCACAGTCTGCGACACTGTCAAAGATTCACCTGCATTACTGTTGATTCACAGTCTGCGACACTGTCAAAGATTCACCTGCATTACTGTTGATTCACAGTTTGCGACGCTGTCAAAGATTCACCTGCATTACTGTTGATCCAGAGTCTGCGACGCTGTCAAAGATTAACCTGCATTACTGTTGATTCACAGTTTGCGACACTGTCAAAGATTCACCTGCATTACTGTTGATCCACAGTCTGCGACACTGTCAAAGATTCACCTGCATTACTGTTGATTCACAGTCTGCGACACTGTCAAAGATTCACATGCAGCACTGTTGATCCACAGTCTGCGACGCTGTCAAAGATTCACCTGCATTACTATTGATCCACAGTCTGTGACGCTGTCAAAGATTCACCTGCATTACTGTTGATTCACAGTTTGCGACACTGTCAAAGATTCACCTGCATTACTGTTGATCCACAGTCTGCGACACTGTCAAAGATTCACCTGCATTACTGTTGATTCACAGTCTGCGACACTGTCAAAGATTCACATGCAGCACTGTTGATCCACAGTCTGCGACGCTGTCAAAGATTCACCTGCATTACTGTTGATTCACAGTCTGCGACGCTGTCAAGGATTCACCTGCATTACTGTTGATTCACAGTCTGCGACACTGTCTAAGATTCACCTGCATTACTGTTGATTCACAGTCTGCGACGCTGTCACAACATTAACCTACATTACTGTTGATTCATAGTCTGCGACACTGTCAAAGATTCACCTGCATTACTGTCGATTCACAGTCTGCGACGCTGTCAAAGATTCGCCTACATTACTGTTGATTCACAGACTGCGACACTGTCACAACATTAACCTACATTACTGTTGATTCATAGTCTGCGACGCTGTCAAAGATTCACCTGTATTACTGTTGATTCACAGTCTGCGACGCTGTCAAAGATTCGCCTACATTACTGTTGATTCACAGTCTGCGACACTGTCAAAGATTCACCTGTATTACTGTTGATTCACAGTCTGCGACACTGTCAAAGATTCACCTGCATTACTGTTAATCCACAGTCTGCGACACTGTCAAAGATCAAAGATTCACCTGCATTACTGTTGATCCACAGTCTGCGACGCTGTCAAAGATTCACCTGCATTACTGTTGATTCACAGTCTGCGACACTGTCAAAGATTCACCTGCATTACTGTTAATCCACAGTCTGCGACACTGTCAAAGATCAAAGATTCACCTGCATTACTGTTGATCCACAGTCTGCGACACTGTCAAAGATTCACCTGTATTACTGTTGATTCACAGTCTGCGACGCTGTCAAAGATTCGCCTGCATTACTGTTGATTCACAGTCTGCGACGCTGTCAAAGATTCGCCTGCATTACTGTTGATTCACAGTCTGCGACGCTGTCAAGCATTCACCTGCATTACTGTTGATTCACAGTCTGCGACACTGTCAAAGATTCACCTGCATTACTGTTGATTCACAGTCTGAGACGCTATCAAAGATTCACCTGCATTACTGTTGATTCACAGTCTGCGACGCTGTCAAAGATTCGCCAGCATTACTGTTGATTCACATTCTGCGACGCTGTCAAAGATTCACCTGCATTACTGTTGATTCACAGTCTGCGACGCTGTCAAAGATTCACCTGCATTACTGTTGATCCACTGTCTGCGACGCTGTCCAAGATTCACCTGCATTACTATTGATTATCAGTCTGCGACGCTGTCAAAGATCAAAGATTCACCTGCATTACTGTTGATTCACAGTCTGCGACGCTGTCACAACATTAACCTTTTAGCAGCTGATATGTTTTATTATATATAAGTTTTATTAACGCTGTCAAAGATTCACCTACATTACTGTTGATTCACAGTCTGCGACGCTGTCAAAGATTGACCTGCATTACTGTTGATTCACAGTCTGCGACGCTGTCAAAGATTCACCTGTATTACTGTTGATCCACAGTCTGCGACGCTGTCAAAGATTCACCTGCATTACTGTTGATTCACAGTCTGCGACACTGTCAAAGATTCACCTGCATTACTATTGATTCACAGTCTGCGACGCTGTCAAAGATCACAAATTCACCTCCATTATTGTTGATCTACAGTCTGTGACGCTGTCAAAGATTCACCTGCATTACTGTTGATTCACAGTCTGCGACACTGTCAAAGATTCACCTGCATTACTGTTGATTCACAGTCTGCGACGCTGTCAAAGATTCACCTGCATTACTGTTGATTCACAGTCTGCGACACTGTCAAAGATTCACCTGCATTACTGTTGATTCACAGTCTGCGACACTGTCAAAGATTCACCTGCATTAAAATTGATTCACAATCTGCGACGCTGTCAAAGATCAAAGATTCCCCTCCATTACTGTTGATCCAGAGTCTGCGACACTGTCAAAGATTCACATGCAGCACTGTTGATCCACAGTTTGCGACGCTGACAAAAATTCGCCTGCATTACTGTTGATTCACAGTCTGCGACGCTGTCAAAGATTCACCTGCATTACTGTTGATCCAGAGTCTGCGACGCTGTCAAAGATTCACCTGCATTACTGTTGATTCACAGTCTGCGACACTGTCAAAGATTCACCTGCATTGCTGTTGATCCACAGTCTGCGACGCTGTCAAAGATTCACCTGCATTACTATTGATTCACAGTCTGCGACACTGTCCAAGATTCACCTGCATTACTCTTGATTCACAGTCTGCGACGCTGTCAAAGATTCACCTGTGTTAGTGTTGATCCATAGTCTGCGACGCTGTCAAAGATTCACCTGTGTTAGTGTTGATCCAGAGTCTGCGACGCTGTTAAAGATTCACTTGCATTACTGTTGATTCACAGTCTGCGACACTGTCAAAGATTCACCTGCATTACTGTTGATTCACAGACTGCGACGCTGTCACAACATTAACCTTTTAGCAGCTAATATGTTGTATTATATATATATGTTTTATTAATTTTTTAAGCCCTCACAATGCATTAAAGCATCACTTTACATCAGTGTAAAAAGACTTAATTTTTCTACAACTAAAGGTTTTATGATGAAAATTTCCTTGAAACTGATTTACCAATACATGTCAATTTTCTTTAATTTTTCACCCACTTTAAGTCATCTTAATCCATTTTTTGGCCTCAAATTAAACAAATATAAATAACTTTCACTCACTTAAAGTTGGGGGTCGCGGTAGCGAGACGCAAGTTCAAGTGGGTGCTAATTTGAGATATTTAATTTAGCGTTTAAATAGTCAGTCAACTGCAGGAAGTGGCGTGTTTGCTGGCTTTGTACCAGCTGGAGTCAGAAAACATCATTAATTCTCCCAGAAATGCCAACAGATACTATGGGGAAGTCCCATGTCTTCCACTTGGATCTATATATCCATATATGGATATCATATTAATAACACTCCCCCTTTGTGAAAGCCAATCTGACAAGCCATGTACGTAACATATTATGTACATAAGCGCCACATGGTCGTGTGTCCTCAGCCAGACTGCTAATCTCTAAACAGGTGTGCTGAACATTACATGTTTATTCACTCTTATTTAACTGCCGTCAGTTAAAAAGTATCAGGTCTACAGTTTGATTTAAAAAACAACAACTGCTGTCACTTAAATCTTGTGCAAAGCAGGTGAGGTTGTACCTGCTCTGCTGACTAGCATTAATAATTAACACCAGCGTAAAGCAGACGAGACACTATTTTCATATATCTGTTTGTTGCACTATTTGTTTTCAGAATTATCGATTTCTCATAATTTTTCGCCTGTTTTGCGCCCTGACTACATGCCTCGTACCCCTTAATTTTCTAGGACAGAGAGATTTTTCAAGGATTTAAATAATATTCAGTACAGACTTGTTTATCATACGAAAATAATTAATTTATTCATTAATATACATTAATTAAAACGGCACACTCAGCCTAAAACTATCTTTTTTATTTTAGCTTCTTGATGTGTCCATAATATGTCAACATGTCTATAGACACTAGAATTGTGTTTTTTTTTTAATTTTGTGTTGCGAGTTCACCAATTAAACGAGAAATAAGGACAAGATTTCAGTTTGGACAGGCATGTCCAAAATATGTGAATAACTGATAAATGGGACTAGATGCACACTTGCTACGTTGCCACAGCAGCACAAAATTAAAAGACTTCCACGTTTCTAGTCCATAGACATGTTCACATATTACGGACATATCAAGAAACGAAAATAAAACGTTGGCTTTTGGATGATTTCCCTCTAATTGTTTCGATTTAATTACTAAAGTAATTAATTAATCAATAACTAAATGAATTACTAATAATTACTAAATCACCAAATTAATTAATTACAAAATTACTAAATTACTTGATTACTTAATTACTTAATTACTTAATTACTTAATTAATTAATTTATTAATTGCTAAACGACGTAATTAAATACTTACTAAATTAATTAAATAATTTCCAAACGAATAAATAAATAAATAAATAAATAAATAAATAAATAAATAAATAAATAAATAAATAAATAAATAAATAAATAAATAAATAAATAAATAAATAAATAAATAAATAAATAAATAAATAAATAAATAAATAAATAAATAAATAAATAAATAAATAAATAAATAAATAAATAAATAAATAAATAAATAAATAAATAAATAAATAAATTAATTAATTAATTAATTAATTAATTAATTAATTAATTAATTAATTAATTAATTATTAGTTAGTTAGTTAGTTAGTTAGTTAGTTAGTTAGTTAGTTAGTTAGTTAGTTAGTTAGTTAGTTAGTTAGTTAGTTAGTTAGTTAGTTAGTTAGTTAGTTAGTTAGTTAGTTAGTTAGTTAGTTAGTTAGTTAGTTAGTTAGTTAGTTAGTTAGTTAGTTAGCTAACTAACTAACTAACTAATTAATTAATTAATTAATTAATTAATTCATTCATTCATTCATTCATTCATTCATTCATTCATTCATTCATTCATTCATTCATTCATTCATTCATTCATTCATTCATTCATTCATTCATTCATTCATTCATTCATTCATTCATTCATTCATTCATTCATTCGTTAATTAATTAATTAATTAATTAATTAATTAATTAATTAATTAATTTATTCATTCATTCATTCATTCATTCATTCATTCATTTATTTATTCATTCATTCATTCATTCATTCATTCATTCATTCATTCATTCATTCATTCATTCATTCATTCATTCATTCATTCATTCATTCATTCATTCATTCATTCATTCATTTATTTATTTATTTATTTATTTATTCATTCATCATTCATTCATTCATTCATTCATTCATTCATTCATTCATTCATTCATTCATTCATTCATTCATTCATTCATTCATTCATTCATTCATTCATTCATTTATTCGTTAATTAATTAATTAATTAATTAATTTATTCATTCATTCATTCATTCATTCATTCATTTATTTATTCATTCATTCATTCATTCATTCATTCATTCATTCATTCATTCATTCATTCATTTATTTATTCATTTATTCATTTATTCATTTATTCATTTATTCACTCATTTACTATCTCATTCATTCATTCATTCATTCATTCATTCATTCATTCATTCATTCATTCATTCATTCATTCATTCATTCATTCATTCATTCATTCATTCATTCATTCATTCATTCATTCATTCATTCATTCATTTATTTATTTATTTATTTATTTATATTTATTTATTTATTTATTTATTTATTTATTTATTTATTTATTTATTTATTTATTTATTTATTTATTTATTTATTTATTTATTTGTTTATTCAGACATTTTACATGACAATGAGTGAGACAATGAGTATGATGATTGACATAAACCAGAGTCCAGTTTTGAAGGCAGATGGCTTTCTGGATTACATCGAGTATCGTTTTGGTATCACAGCAACTGTGGACAAGACCGATAATTGCTGCGTATTGTCTGGTGCTTATAATGAAGTAGCATCTGCTCAGAAAGTGATAATATCTATAGTAATCGCATCCCAGAAACAAGGTGGTGATGGAAATATAAACAACTTATCACACGGTAATAATATACGTTGGTTTATCTTAAAGATATGGTTACAAAATTAGGCTGTCAACATTGCTTACTGATTTCGTTTTTGTGATACTTACTACTGATCAGTACTGACGACATCGGTAGCGTCAATCGAGAGTAGTTTACTTCCATTTCATATATTTCCTTTCCCGAAAAATAAATATCGATGAGCAGTAAATCGGTAAATGTGGCCGTATAAATGAAAAGGGGTTTTGGCAACTTTTGTGCACATTAGGCTAAACTGGATGGTGATATGAATAAGGTGACACTGCCCTCCAGACACAGGATTCGAAATTCGAGACCTGGGGGTCTGAGGCCGAGTATGCTGTGACGGGTGTTCCCCACAATATTGAATCGTGGCTGTATATATTTGTTAGAGTTGAGAATGTTTAAGTTGGGAAAAAAAATAAAACGAGTTCATATAACTGGGGTATTGCTCAATCAAAAAAATTAATTTATTACAGTCCGAATAATTAGCAACAAAATAGCTAGCTCTAAACAAAACAAATATAATAATATTTTAATTTGTTAACCTACACTATATTTCATGATTGCTTCATAAAGTATCTAACTGAAAATTAAAACGTATGATATTAACTGTAAGCGAAGACTAATTTTGTTCAAGTTTTGTTGTTCTGATAAATTTGTTTATTTACTTTTCTTTCGTCCGTTTGCTAGATTTTGTTTGTTCCTTCATTATTATGTTTATTTATTCATTCGATCGTTCTTTCGTTCGCTCGTTCGTTTGTTTGTTCGTTATTTTTTTCTTTAATTCATTCACTTGTTTGTTTAATTAGCCGTTCACTGATTCACATAACAAACAACATTGAACCAACCTTATTATGATATAGGTCCACCGTCTGCGACGCCGGCACAGCATTGGACCAGCGTCCCGCGTTTGCTAGGGCAATTAGTTATTACTTAATTTAATATTATTATAATGTAATAATATTATTTTTCATTCATAAAAAAGCGGCGGCCATCTAGGATTTGAGTTTAAAATATCGGTCAAATTATATAAAAGACACAATAAATGAATGTCTCGCCTCAAAACTACCTACAAAACATAAATTACACATATCTAAGTGACAAACCAAGATTATTTATCAAAAATGGAAAAAATGGCGACCATCTTGGATTTGTGAGTGGAATATATTACAGGTCAAGTTATTTATCGACCTCAAATCCCCTAGAAATGAGAAATTACACATAGCTATGGAGTAAATCAATGGGAATTTGTTTTTTTTGTATTACATTTTGGCGGCCATTTTAAATTTTAGGCTCAATTCCACCCACACTTTTGTGAGAGGCATGGGGGCTAATTGTTTTTCTTTATTGGTTGTAGAAGGGAAATCGATCATAAGACCAACCTCCGGAAACAACTGTCACGGAATTACCAAATATGACCCAACAAAATAATGTAATCATTAAAGCGACTCCAAAAATCATCAAATATAATATAATCATTAACATTAAGAGCGTTAACCTAAATAATTTAAATTTCCACCCACCTGAAGTTATGTTTCGTTACCGCGACCCACAACATCAAGTGGGTAAAAATTACTCTTATTTGTATGCAAATCGTGATACATTTCGTTGCCATACAATATTTCTTTGATCTATGAAATATGAAAATATACAATAAGTATGATGCGTGCAAGCGAGGGTGAGCAGTACAAATATATGATAATGAAACATTTTCTCTTTGCAATCCGATATGTACAAGAGCAGCAAGCTTGAAGATTACTATTTTACGCTGGGATGACATTAACTCAACAAATTTGTGCATTGATAGTCTTTCCCAATAGTACCGTGCAATAAATTTTGAACGTGAATCTTGGTGCTAAGTGCATTGGAGAAGAAAATTATATCAGTCTCCCAAAACTTCACATGTGCTACATCGACGTTTATTATAAGGTTTAGGTTGAAACCATTTACCACGGACAACGGGTAGATTATGATGTTTTGTGACAAATTTTAAAAAGGAATATCGATAGCAAGGCTTAGTTATACTATTTATGAATTGACTATAAAATGGCTTGAGTTTATATGTTCTGTTCAAAATTCCATCATTGCTGTTCGAAACTGCTCTATTCCACTCTGTAATATGGTTATCTTTCAATCTTTGTTTTAATACATGTACAAATAATTTCACATTTACAACACCTTGGTCATACCATACAAAATTTAGGCCAAGACTGAACAGTAGAAATTTAATTGTAGCTGTCCAGCCATTCAATGAAATGCCATTTTCACAATGTCGGTACGCAATTTGGTACATATTATACACTAGCGTATTCTGCTTGCCCATAATTGTCTTCAACCAATATCTAATAATTCTCAATTTACAATTAACATTTAGTGGGTATCTTCCAATTCACCATATATAAAATAATCAGTCGTATTTCTTTTTAAGTGTAACATTGTCTTACAAAACAATAAGTGAACCTTTTCAATATCAAGAGCTTTATGAAATCCCCAGATTTCACTTACATACAATAAAACGGGCATCACCAATTTATCAAATAGGGGAAATACAAAGAAAACTTGGTTCTGGTGCATATAATTCATTAACAGAGCGTAACAGTTTAAATATAGCTCTTAAACCGCGATCTGCTAAATTAGACTGTGTTTGGGCAAATTTACCTCTACTGCTCAATGTGGGCCCAAATAGGAAATTTTATCTAATAAATTCAATCTTCTGTCACCGAAAAATAAATGGTCATGTTATGTTACAGTCCCTCCCTTCCTGAAAATAATTATTGATGTTTTTTCTGTGTTTATAGTTAATTCCCATCTATGACAATAATCATACAAAATATCTAGCCCAACCTGTAAATCCTCTCTAGTTCCTGATAAAAGTGCCAAATCATCTGCATATAGTAATGTTTTTATATTAATGTCACCAATATTGATTCCTTGAAATTGACCTCCAGAAAGAGCTTCGTTCAAGTCGTTCAAGAATAGGTTAAAGAGAAACGGTGAAATACTTTCACCTTGACGTACTCCGAGATTACATACAAATGTATATCACTTAATATACCTTGGTGCTTTACACTAGCAGTCGTTTCTTTATACTTGTGTTTTATAATATCATACATATTGCCTCTTATTCCACTTTTCAATAATTTAAACCATAAAAAATCTCTATTCAAGTAATCAAACGCTTTTCGAAAATCCATGAAAGCACAATACACCTTTTACCCCTGTTCTAATGAATAATCTACAATCGATTGAATAATAAATTTTTTATCAATTGTTCCCCGCCCCTTTCGAAAACCTGCTTGAGAATCAGAAATGATATCATAAGTATCGGACCAGAAAGTAATTCTATTATTCAGAACTTTGGTGAACAGTTTACCCAGTGTACTCAACAGGGTTATTCCACGAGAATTATTAGCATCACTTATATCTCCATTTTTTTAAATTGGTATTATCATTCCATTCTTCCAAGCCGAAGGAAAATGTGCTGGAAAAAAAATTAAATTAAATGGTGCTGTTAGTTTTGGTAATAAACTAACGATCCCACATACATATAATTCATTTATAAGCATATCATCACCACAAGCTTTACCAGTTTGGAGCTCTTTTATCGCCTTATCCACTTCTGCGTCTGAAATGGGATTGTTCAATTCATTGTATTATGTTTGTAATATACCATTGTTATACTGCCGCATATATTCATAAATATCATCATCAACTATATAATCTACATTGTCTTGATTAGAGAGCTTCCTAAAATATTCAAAAAAATCATTTGGTAAAATTACACTATCGTTATTCTGTTTCTGTGGTCTTAGTAGCTTCCAAAATTCTTTACTGTTAGATGTCATACTGTTTTTCAGCTGATATGTAAATTGTTTGTCGTAATCTGATTTACATTGCCTGACTTTAGCATTGTATTTAGAACGCATATACACGATATCTTTTCTGCTATTTTCATCATCAGTATTCTCTCTGCTAATATTAAGGAGTCGGTAGTATTCGGTACGGAGCTCAAGGCAATCATCATTCATCCAAGCAGGATGACATTTATTCGGCTGAATATGATTAGCAGTTTTAATATATTTGCCGAATAAAGGGTCTGCGACGTTGTGCAACGCAGAGGTAAAATCATTAACTAAATTGTCAATTGCGTCACAATCAACATTGTCAGACACAGATTGAAAGATATTCACAAATACATCATCTGCCTTAGCTAATTCGTTTTGATAAGCATCAATTTTCTCATTATCCCATCTGAGCATTCTGTTTATAGACACATTTTTGTAATGGTTATATTCTTCATTTGAAATTTCATAAATAATATATGTTATATTGTTCAATAAAGGTTCTTCCGTGGCTGTGAGAGGTACAACATCAGGAGGTTCTGAACGTCATGGTACCAGGACTGGAGTACCAGCTTTACCAACTGTTACTTACACCCTATACAAGCACCCTCAGGCTAACGACCAGTGTGATATATGTCTGGATCATCTGACTAATCCATTCACTTTACCAAAATGTAAACATGTATTCTGCACAACCTGCGTCGATTATAAATTCGAATACAACCCAGAATGTCCAACGTGTGGTGAATCTTATGGTGAGCGTGGTGGTGAACAACCATCAAATGGGGTGGTGATGGCCAGGTTTGAGTCAATGAGTCTCTCTGGATATGAACAATCTGGAACCATTGAAATAACTTATGTTTTCCCTCCTGGTATACAAGCGGTAAGTGAATCATGTTGGGGTGGTTTACCAGAATAAAGACAATCACTAGAGGGTCTGAAGCAACACTTTCACATGTGACTGATTGGTCTTTACAACTCTGAAATATTCTTGTATAACTATGGAGACCAACAAGTTTTTTTCAATCTGAAATCATCATGAATATCTTCATTTGAATAGGCCCTACATATGTTATGGGTCTACGGTCACTATGTTATGGGTCTACCATCACTATAGATATTTAATTCTTTCAGTGTGGGGATCGACTTTAAACGTCAGAATCTGACATCTACAGACGTCAGATTATGACGTCTAAGTCGATTCCCGAGTTGAAAAGGTTACTTTTTTCAAAATTAAAATTACCTTCTCCTTGCAGAATCGGCTGTGTTGTTCCTAGGTTTATCAACTAAGTTGTTTTTAATGGAGTTGCTACGTATGACGACAGCACAATCGGTTGTGCAATGGATTGTTCATGTCAATTTAAAATAATAAGTATAAATTACACGTGACAGTGTTGCTCCACCTGATGGGCTGGTCTGAGTATACGGTACGGGGACCGACTTTAAACGGCAGATTCTGACGTCTAAAGTCGATCCTCGCACTGAAATAATTTAACATTTATAATGGCAGTAGACCCATAACACATGTATGTAAATAAAGCGGAAAGAGCTAAGAAATTTATGATGATGTCAAAGCGAAATGGTCAACCATAGAAATTGTTTTTACACATACAAATTTAGATGATGATACTAACCTGCTAACCCCGATCCAACTTCACAGTTAATTTGACAAGGCAGAACAAGGCTACAACTCTTGGTAACATAACATCGGCTTTATGTAGCCTGTCATGAAACATTAGGCGGTAGTCTCAACAGGATCCTATAGGAGCGAGTGTGTTCTCACCACGCATGTTGTACTACAACCGCATTATGTAAAAAATGATAATTATGCCTAAAAACAATTCCTGATATCCATCATGACATAAAAAGATCATATATACCAATTTGCGTTTTTTTCGAAATACTAGAAATTAGAAAAAATATCTTTATGATCTATAATTCCGATTAGAAATACTAGAAATTAGAAATAATTTAAGTGCATGATCTGTGATTCTGATCAGAAATACAGGAAATTAGAAATAATTGATCTTCATGATTTGTAATTCCGATTAGAAATACTGGAAATTAGAAACAATCGATCTACATGATCTGTGATTCTAATTAAAGATATAGAAATATTTCAATAATTTATCTGCATATTCTGTGATTCCGAATCAAAATACTAGAAATAAGAAATAATTTATCTGCATATTCTGTGGTTCCGATTAGAAATTATAAAAAATAGAAATAATTGATCTTCATGATTTGTAATTCCGATTAGAAATACTGGAAATTAGAAATAATTGATCTACATGATCTGTGATTCTAATTAAAGATATAGAAATAATTCAATAATTTATCTGCATATTCTGTGATTCCGAATCAAAATACTAGAAATAAGAAATAGTTTATCTGCATATTCTGTGATTCCGATTAGAAATTTTAAAAATTAGAAATAATTTATCTGCATGATTTGAGATTCCGATTATTTTCAGGACAGTCATCCAGCTCCTGGGAAGGACTATGCCATGACATGGAAAACAGCGTATCTTCCAAATAACACTGAAGGTAACCAGGTGTTAAAACTGCTGCAGAAAGCCTTTGATTCACTTGTGACTTTCACTGTGGGCACTTACTACGGGAGACGAAGCACTACGGGAAACGAGGCAGAAATCGTGTGGAACGGCATTCACCATAAGACCGAAAGAGCCGGTGCTAGGTGGGTGCAACAAACTTAAAGAATGATTCAACTGCAAAACGCGCATGCCTGGGACGGTCAAGTGTAGGCCAACAGTAGCCTATTGAGTACAGATTGACGGCATTAATATAGCCACTAGACTGATTACAAGATATTACTTAAACGGGACATTGATCAAATGCTGTTTTAATGCTAGTCCAACGTCTGCGACGCTGGCCCAACATTGAACCAACATTGAATAAATGTACAATGTTTGAGAGAAAGTCCTCCTGCCCAGCAAAAACAAGACATTTGTATAACATTTATACAACGTCGGCCCAACGTCTTCGACGTTGGTCCAACATTGCATAAAGTCATACAAATGGTTTGTGTTTACTGGGCATGTCAATACAAGCTTGGGTCAAGCAGTTTCAACATCCCGCAGTAATACAGTAATACAGTCAGTTTGTTTGCAAGCCAGCGACCAAGTAGGGGTAAGGGCCAAGAGCTTTGATTTAAAAACATATAGATGTCGCTCAAGTATATATGAACTTGCTGTGATTTGAGAACTTGCTCTTAATGAGGCTTTGGGTATGAAACGCATATTTAGTATTATTATGGAATAGGGACTTGGCCTACCCACGGGCACTATTGCCTTCTGGGGGACCCTTGTCCCGCGAATTTTGACAGTTGACCATACCTTTAAAGCGGAGAGATGAGTGGAGAGGTGGTGTAATTGTCAGGTGAGTGTCATATACTTAAAACAGGCAGAGCCGGTGCCAGGTGGGTGCAACAAACTTAAAGCAGAGAGATGAGTGGAGAGGTGGTGTAATTGTCAGGTGAGTGTCATAGACTTAAAACAGACAGAGCCGTTGCCAGGTGGGTGCAAGGAACTTAAAGTGGTGCCAGGTGATCGAGTGGTATAGATATGAAACATAAGACTTAAAGCAGACCGACGATTGTGCCAGGTGAATGCAGGAGCCAGAAAACAGACATATATGATCCCAATATGAATATAATAAACTTAAAATATACAGAGATGGTTCCAGATGGGTGAAATGGACTTGAAGTATTTGCATTCGATGTATATATAATTATGCACACATTAATTGAATGTATTTAATATATCTGTCAAATGCGAGTACAAAGCTTCATCAATCGGTTGAAAGTCATATGATGTATAATGCATCTTGCTGGATTTAAATGTCATACTGGCAACATTAACTCTAAAGTCATGGTGTATAATGCGTCTTGCTAGATCTAAAATACCACACTGGCAACATTAACTGTAAAGTCATTGTGTATAATACGTCTTGCTGGATCTAAAATACCACACTGGCAACATTAAAACTAAAGTCATAGTGTATAATACGCCTTGCTGGATCTAAAATATCATACTGGCAACATTAACTCCAAAGTCATGGTGTATAATGCGTCTTGCTGGATTTAAATTATCACACTGGCAACATTAACTCCTAACCCCCAAGTTATTTATTTGGAATGTTCACTCACTTGAAGTTGAGTCTGGCATACGCTATTCACAACTTCAAGTGGGCAAAGTTTAGGCTGATTAAGTTGGCAAAATGAAGGTCAATGATTTTGAAATCATTCTTATTGAACAAACACGTTTTGGCTTTAATGTGTTTGAAAGCTGGTATGTGCTAATAAAAAATAGAGAGAACGAATTTTATCGTGAACGTCGGTTGAAGGGTTATTAGCAGTTATGACCTGTATTGTTTAGTGAGGTATAAAACAAGTGCCGCGTCTAGCACCCCTTTTATTTACACCCTCTTTATCTCATGATTTTTTAGCCATCAATTCATGGCTGTTTTAGTTTTCATATCCTTCAATTTTACCTTCATTTGTATATTGAATCATTATGTGCTTTTACATCAGATACGGTCTTTTATTTTAAATACAATGTCAAACTTAAACTAAATTGAACTACGACTGTCAAGCGTCTCAGTTTGTTCACACGTTCTATGAGTTTTTTTTCTCACCAGCCATATTATATGTTAGGCGCTATTAACCCTTTGAAGCCTGAATTTACCATTGTCGTTTTCATACACTACATGCCGCGAATTGCTACCGCAATTCTCGACTTGTAGTGGATGAAAATGACTTAGAGTGGGTGACAAATGAAAAAATAAACTGTTATTTTTAAAACATTTCTATGAAAATTTTCGTTCTAAAACCACTAGGTTCCAGGAAATTAATCATTTTTCAGAGATGCGAAATGAAGCTTTAATGCATCGTGAGGGCTTAAAGGGTTAAGCAGGACAATGCTCGTTTTTAATCTGTTTTAGTAGCAGGTTAAATCACAGTTATTGGTAATGAGTGCTTAAACTTCAAGATTTGACAAAAAATCGTCTGAAATTAAACAAGCGTGGTGAATTTTCACTCACTTGAAGTTGTGGGTCGAGATAGCGAGACACAACTTGAAGTGGGTGATTTTTATGTAGGGCTTAAAGGGCTCATATGGTTCAACTTATAATAACACTAGAAGGTAATGTGTTTATACCCAAAGTCACATTAAATCTCATCAACCAGTATCGATAAAAGTTGAGTTTTTTTTTAATTTGAAATCATCATAAATGTCTTTGTTAGCTCCTTCCGATTCATTTGAATACCTATGTCATGGGTCTACGGCCATTGTAAATATTTAAATTCTTGCATCGCGGGGATCGACTTTATTGTCAGATTATAACGAATAAAATCGATCCCCGCGCTGTAAGGGTTAAGAAATTTTAACAGACACAACATATTTTAGACTGTGGTAATTTTCATTGTATTATTAGATCTGGTTATCCTGACCCCACATACCTGAGTAGAGTGAAGGAAGAACTAGCAGCTAAAGGAATACAATAATTTGATATCGAGTGAAGAAAGAACTGGCAGTTAAAGGGATACAACAATGTGATATCGAATGAAGGAAGAATTGACAGCTGAATAAATAAAATAATGTGATATGAAGTGGAGGAAGAGCTGTCAGCTGAAGGAATAAAAAAATGTGATTTAAAATAATGTATGTTTTATATAATATTATGTAGAACGTGATATGCTTAAATGTACTGCAAAGTGGTGGTGTATATGAACATGTTGTGTATACAAGCTATATAATGAATATAATTAATTTGTTACTTGTTTTGTGTTTGAAAAACTATATATATTTTTTGCATAATTCAGTATCTAGTAGCCTAGCCTTTAACCTCAACAGCCAGCGCTACAAGTACGACATGATCCCATCGCCTTTATTTAAAAGGTGCGGAGCATCTAACGAAGACCCATACCATATATTTTTTGTGTGTCCAGCTTATTCTGTCCCTCGTCAATCATTTACCCAAGATCTGAACCGTATACTTTCTGCCGATATATTACAAAATAAAAAAAGTTAAACTTATTGTATTGTAGGTCTACGGTTCAGAAAACATAGACCACCATACCAACCACTTACTATTTAAAATATTGCACGATTTCATATAATCCTGTGGCAGATTTTCACAACCATCTTTAATATTCCATCATCATCACAAAACTTTTAGAGTAGCAGCTCGTATATTTTATTATATTGTATAATCATTGTATAATCTTTTTTCGTGTATATGTTTCCTTGTATGACTCAGTTATATAGATTGTGTTACTTATTATATCAAGAAGAGCAACTTGTGGCAATTGGTGTTTGTAATCCTTTTGTGAAATAAATTATGTTTATACCATGGTACTACGCGTTACCTTGTTAATCTCAACACATGTCCTCTTAGGTCACCATGTTTTTCTCTGTTTTAGATCAGAAAAATCCAAAATCTAATGAGGGAGTGCGTAAAAAAACATTTAAGATAAAAAAACATTGGACCTATTGTTGGAAAAGTTAATGGGGACGGCAAAAATAAACATTGGACAATTTTCTGGAAAAGTTATTGAGGGCGACAAAATAAAAAACTTTTGACTTATTAAAAAAAAAGTTAATGAGCACGACAAAAAAACAAGCAAAAAAACAGTCCTTAGTGCCTGTGTCTACACTTGTTAACCCTGCTGCATTTTTCATTCATTTTTCATTCATGTAATTGTTGACGCAATTTCCAGCTTCAAATGACAAAAATATTAATATTTTTAGAAAATAAGCATCTGCGAAATTTAATGATCTGACTAACTGAGGAAATATCACAACCAATTGATGGACCATCGACAGTGACATCTCAGGGTCTGTCTTTGAGAGAGAGAGTAAGATAAATCTGTGTGTCATCAGCGTACAAATGGTGGCAGATGTTATGCCTACTGATCACGCTACTCAGGGGCGTTGTATATAGTAAATAAGAGTGGTCCCATGACAGAGCCCTGGGGAACACCATATTTCGTCTTGAACGCTTTCGCAAGTTTACCCAGTAGTTTAACCCTTTGCACTCGATTTGATAGGTAGGAACGGACCCAATTTAAAGCTGTTCCAGTAATACCATACCAGCCAGACAAGAGCTCAATTATGTTGCTATGGTCCAAGATGTCAAAGGCTGCGGACAGGTCAAGCAAGTCCAATGCTGTGGTCTTGCCACTATCAATGTTCATACAGGTGTCGTTGTGAATTTTTAGCAAGGCTGTTTCTGTAGAATGATGATATTTATATGCTGAGTGATCGGGGTTTGATCGGTTGTTTTTGTCTAGATGGCACCGGATTCGTATCTTTAGTTGGTCAGGGAATCTGAATTTCACAAAATAAGACACATTTGAAACGTTTTTTGCACTTTTAATTATCAAAGACGATTTCAAACCAACAGTTTTTTTTGGTGATGTCTATATTATATTAGTTAGGAATATTTTGAACGGCAATTCGAAATATTTACATGGATAATATCCACAATTGAATGTGTATATTCTTATTATCATTTTCTAACCCTTTGAGTCTCACATTTTGACAAAAAACACAATGTAAGCATTCCTACATAATCATAAGAGATCTACATACCCAATACAAAATCATGTCTAGTTCATCACCACAGCTATACAATGTATGATACATTTACTATGATAAATACAAAACACTATGCCTAAATCCAAGTTTCATGTTCTTATAGTTAATTGCAAGATATATTTGCAAACGCAAATTTAATTTGGTAGTGTCCAACTAACAAAGCATACAATAAAACAAGTAAAATCACCCTAGTTCTCGGTTAAGTAAACTGTTATGTCAAAGAAAATTGTTTACATGGATAACGTCTTTATAATTACATGTACATATCTTATTATCACATTTTGATTACGGTCAATATCAGCAACAACTAATTGACATGGGATTGCAACAATTATCTGCATTACATCCGCATGCAGGAATACAGACTTTCTGATATTTACTACATTAGGTGGCAGATTTGCTTCTTGTTCTACACCAACAAGCCACTAGCTCAACACAAGTTGATGGTACAGCAGGTAGAGTAGACCGGACTAACTCCAGGTCCTGATAGGTAACATGCCACCCTTGTGACAAAGCAACCCAACGTTCATAACAATGTCATGTTGACACTCAGCTACCCACAATTTTGCCATACCAATTCTCCAACAGGCTGATGACTCCACTGTGGTCCAGTATGTCAAAAGCTGCCGAGAGGTCGAACAGAACCAAAACTGTTGTTTTGTATCATCTAAATTCCCCAGTGAGTCATTCTGCACCTTCAGCAACGCAGTCTCAGTAGAATGCCTGGGCCTGTAAGCTGATTGATAACGATTTAAAAGGTCGTTTGACTCTAAGTGAGAGTGATTAGGTTTTGCAATAATTTTTTCCAGCAATTTAGATATAAAATTCAAATTTGAAACAGGTCTGTAATTTTTCATGTGATCCTTCGATAATGAAGGTTTCTTCAACAGCGGAGTTATATGCGACAGTTTGAGCGTGTCTGGAAAAACACCCAATTTCAGAGACAGTTCAATTATATTGGTAATAGGGGTCAGCAGTACACCCACACATGATATTAATAGACTGGTGAGTATTGGATCCAACGCACATGTCTTGGTTGGAGATGTCAGAATTTATTTTCTTACCTCCTCTGAGGTAGCTGGTTCAAAACATTTTATTTCAGGAGGTGGAATAAATTCAGATTTACGGTTATCAGTGCAGAACTTCAATCAAATCTTTTCAATCTTGTCAACAAAGAAAGTTGAAAAACTTGCGCAAAGAGATGGTAGATCTGTTGAATCTGGCATAGATGGCATAGCCTTTCTGTGCAGGATGTTGTTTACAGAAGCCCATAACTTATTTTGATTTTTTTCACCTTTTTGTATGTGTTTGCGAATGTACTGCCGTCTGTCATTAGCCATCAATCTGTTACACAGAGAAATGAGAGGGTAAGTAAGAGACTGCAAACCTCCACCATGAGATCCGGATCATAATCCGAGATCCGGATTATAATCTGGGATCCAGATCTTAATCTGGGATCCTGATCATAATCCGGGATCATGATCATAATCCGGGATCCAGATCGTAATCTGGGATCCAGATCGTAATCCGGGATCCAGATCATAATCCGGGATCCAGATCATAATCCGGGATCCAGATCGTAATCCAGGATCCTGACCTTAATCCAGGATGCAGATCGTAATCCAGGATCCTGATCCTTATCCAGGATGCAGATCATAATCCGGGATCCAGATCATGATCCGGGATTCAGATCATAATCCGGGATCCAGATAATAATCCGGGAGCTAAATTGTAATCCGGGATTTACATCATAATCCGTGATCTGAAATATAATCCGGGGTCCAAATCATAATCCGGGATTCAGATCATAATCCGGGATCCAGATCATAATCCGGGATCCAGATCATAATCCGGGATCCAAATCGTAATCCGATATCCAGATCATAATCCGGGATCCAGATCATAATCCGGGGTTCCAGATCATAATCTAGGATCCAGATCATAATTCGTGATCTGGATCATAATCCGGGATCCAGATCATTATCCGGGATCCAGATTATAATCTGAGATCCAGATCATAATCCGGGATCTGGATCATAATCCAGGATCTGGATCATAATCCGGGATCTGGATCATAATCCGGGATCCAGATCATAATCTGGGATCCAGATCATAATCTGGGATCCAGATTATGATCTGGGATCTGGATCATAATCCGGGATCCAGATTATAATCTGGGATCCAGATCATAATCTGGGATCTAGATCATAATCCGGGATCCAGATCATAATCCGGGATCTGGATCATAATCCGGGATCCAGATCATAATCTGGGATCCAGATCATAAACCGGGATCCAGATCATAAACCGGGATCCAGATCATAATCCGGGATCCAGATCATAATCCAGGATCGAGATCATAATCCGGGATCCAGATCATAAACCGGGATCCAGATCATAAACCGGGATCAAGATCATAATCTGGGATCCAGATCATAATCCGGGATCTGGATCATAATCCAGGATCCAGATCAAAATCCAGGATCCGGATCATAATCCAGATCATAATCCGTGATCCGGATCATAAACCGGGATCCAAATCGTAATCCGGGATCCAGATCATAATCCGGGATCAAAATCATAATCCGGGATCAAGATCATAATCCGGGATCAAAATCATAATCCGGGATCCAGATCATAATCCAGGATCCAGATCATAATCTGGGTTCCAGATCATAATCTGGGTTCCAGATCTTAATCTGGGATCCAGATCATAATCCGGGATCTGGATCATAATGCGGGATCTGGATCATAATCCGGGATCAAGATCATAATCCGGGATCCAGATCATAATCCGGGATCCAGATCATAATCCGGGATCCAGATCATAATCCGGGATCCAAATCAAATTCCGGGATCCAGATCATAATCTGGGTTCTAGATCTTAATCGGGGATCCATATCATAATCTGTGATATGGGTCATAATCCGGGATCCAGATCATAATCCGGGAATCAGATCATAATCCGGGTTCCAGATCATAATCCAGGATCCAGATCATAATCCGTAATCTGGATCATAATCCGGGATCCAGATCATAATCCGGGAATCAGATCATAATCCGGGTTCCAGATCATAATCCAGGATCCAGATCATAATCCGTAATCTGGATCATAATCCAGGATCTGGAGCAAAATCCGGGATCCAGATCGTAATTCAGGATCCATATCATAATCTGGGATCCAGATCGTAATCCGGGATCCAGATCATAATCCAAGATCCAGATCATAATCCAGGATCTGGATCATAATTCAGGATTTGGATCATAATCCAGGATCTGGATCATAATCCGAGATCCAGATTATAATCCGGGATCAAGATCATAATCCGGGATGCAGATCGTAATCTGGGACCCGGATCATAATCATCAGCTTCATTGTTGATTCTCGCCCCATCCAGCTCCATACCCACTACTTATGTTTTTACATTAAGATGATTGTCAATCAATCGCAATGCTACACTTTCACAATCGCATTGTATTATCCACACTATTTAGATTATAGTCACAGAAGAGGGTTTATTCACAATCATGATCAGATTTTAATTGTAGTGCAGTGTAGACTATAAGGTTACTTTGAATATTACTAGTAGTCAGAAGTATCTACTTACTTAACATATAAGCATACAAAATATTTTGGCGTTTTAGAGTAGAGGTGTTGCTGTCATATAGCAAACACCATGGGTTACCACACCTAACATTGACAATCAAGATTAATATCTACACCATTTTAGATGTCACATTTTGTGTCAATATGTATGTCAAAACATAGTACCAATACACATCCCAAATTTAATAAACAGCTATTTTTAGTGGACAGATGTGTCAGCTAGTACCTTGCTAAAAAGTAAAATATAATAAAAAAATAGGCATATATTGACATAATGTTGATTGTCAACACTGTTTTTATTATTAATTAGTTTCATAATATGACCAATGTGATCTATCATGTCTATTCAGTGATTTTGTGACCGTCTCTGTTTAATTTGAACACTTCTTTATAAATAGACGGCAAGTAGCTTTTGTTCACAATCCGATCATAATCTGGGAACTGGATCATAATCATAATCTGGGACCCGGATCATATGTATGTAGAGATATCATATGTAGAGATTATGATCTGGATCGTAATCCGGATCATAATTTCGGTCCCGGATCGTAATCTCGGATCCGGATCATAATCCGGTACCCGGATCATAATCAGGAATTCGGATCATAATCAGCTGTCAGCTGGTACCCAGCTAAAAAGTAAAATATAATAAAAAAAATAGGCCTAAATGGACATAATGTTGATTGTCAACACTGTTTTTATTATGACCAGTGTGATCTATCATGTCTATTCAGTGATTATGTTACGGTCTCTAAGACAGGTCGTTTTAATTTGAACACTTCTTTATAAATAGACGGAAGTAGCTTTTGTTCACAGAGACTTTAACTTAAACAAATATTTCAGATGATATTTGATACAAAATAATAAGGTTTTGATTTTGCGTTACACATGCTTCACAGGAAGATTATAGCAATGAAACTATTTCTAAAATAATAATAGTGCGTCATTAAAAAATATTTTAATATTATAAATGGCATTGTTGTGCACTGTGCATTATAAATTATCAGAGATATTTGTCAGATTATCATTCTGATAACAAATATAATTTAATCACCACTCACATGTCTGAGGAACATGATAAACCAGTCCTTTTAAAATTTACATTGACCTTGCCTCCAATAACCTAAATATACCCACAATCAATAAAATCGTGTCAGAAATTGACTTGTCATACAGAAAACCATTATAAACCATATGTCACACATTAAATTGGAAACAGTTGAATAATTATATGCACGAGATATTTGTGGCGGCCATCTTGGATTTCCT
This sequence comes from Flabesymbios commensalis, assembly GCA_964017125.1. Classification (NCBI taxonomy): domain Eukaryota; kingdom Metazoa; phylum Annelida; class Polychaeta; order Terebellida; family Flabelligeridae; genus Flabesymbios; species Flabesymbios commensalis. The sequence continues at coordinate 7,764,239 of OZ024912.1, forward strand.
GCAAAATTTTGCAAGGTTATCCACCTAGGTTGGGCTTCTGAATATATGTAGAGATAATTTACCGTCGACCAATCATTTACAGCAGGCCATGTCTGATTTCCTGAAACTTTGTGGTTTAGCTCCCTGGGTATTAATTCTATTTCTAGGACTACTATATATCAGAATACTTATAACAAACTGAGCTATATGCACACAATACATGTTCATGTATGCGAAATAACAATCATTGTAACACTACCGGCTTAAATAAAGTAAAAATTCAGCCATCTCAAACATGTTAATAAACAACTCAATTTATCTATATAATTGTATAGTGCTTAAATCTATAATAAACATTAAACATACACATCGTGCTACATGATCTACTGTATACAGTGCGATACTACGTACACCATCATAGACTCAATATGACTTTTCATCTGCGACGTATTAAGTAATTTGGGGGCATATGATGATGATGCAGACGCTTGCTTGGGTGTCCATTTAATAATTTTAATACTATATTGCGGTATTGTAAATATCTGTCAGTTTGCAATGTATTACACATAACCATGTCAGTCTTCTATTACATAAAACTAATAGTTTTGTAAAAAAATAAACAGAATGAAAACCCACCTTATTTGTGAGAGCTTTATACTATGAGATAACTCTGTGCTATATTTTTACTAAAAATACAGAGCTCATTTCTAAAATACGATAAACAGACATCACACATTCTGATGTGTACAATTTCTGACTAAACAAGCAGTCATAATGTATATACATATTAATACAACTGGCATATATGCCACTACTTTATTCCTTTGGCTGCCAGTTCTTCTTTCACTCTAGATAAGTAGGTAGGGTCAGGGTATCCAAATCTGCAAATGTATTGAAATGTATAAGGTTCAATTACTAAAATATGTTCTGTGTTTGATATCAAAAAGGGGCTGAGCTGAGGAAATTTAATGGGAACAGCTGCCCCCCCCCATAAATTGGTAAAAACAAAATATCAAATGGTGTAATTTTGTGAAATCTACACTGCGATATGTATATGAGCTTTGAAAAAGTAGTAGACTACAGTAGCAGACAATCACTGAGACACAACATCACATTGGAAAGAGGTGGAAAAACCCGATTTGTAATTCGTTGATAACCCACCACTGAAGAGTGTATTCAGGCCCGTCGCCGGACTTTTAAATGGTGGTTCGAACCACAAGTGAAAGTATGGTCATATTCGCAGTCTATGACATAACTCGACACGTCGATTGCCAGGACGGCCGTTACGAAGATTGCTCAGTCTTAGGTATAGGGGGCCCACATCCCCGAAGTATCAAAGGACCCGGGCAATCACCGTTGTTGACCACACCACCTGGCAGAGGCCTGTTGTTTGTCACCCTGCCTACCGGCGTCTCGTCGCCGCTACTGTTTGCCCGCAGCAGCCTGTTATTGGTGACTCCACGTGATTAAGACAAGAGCAGAACGGGAGCCGCACTGTCATCCGCCTAGAGATGTTATGTTAAGAACTTGTTAGAGTTGATAATTTCCTGTCGATATCACGATATCGGAAAACCAGAGCTGTCTAGAACAAAGTCAGATGCGTTGTTAAGATTGTTCAACCTGAACACTGATCGTACAATGAATGCTAATGAATTGTACATCTCCTTAGATATATGCGACAACAAAACAGAGGTATACGTGTAACAAAACAAGAAAACGACTATTATTATAGTTTAATTCGAGTTTATCATGTGTAAGCTTATATACATGAAGCCATAAATGAATATGAATCTGCTATAAGTTAAAACACTTACCTGGCAGGACCGCCTTGTCTGTTTGTTTTATGATGAATATCATTCCACGTGACTTGTGCCTCCTTTCCGGTGGTAACAGATGTTCCCACGGTGAATGTCAAACGAGCTTCAAAAGCTTTCCGTAGTAGTTTCAACACATGTTTACCTTCTGTGTTATCAGGTAGATAAGCTGTTCTGTTAGTGGAGTCATATTTTTGTCCTGGGGTTGGATGCTCTTTCTAAAAAATAACCACTTTTTCACTTTTATTGTTTTAGCCTAGCAATGACGTACAGTTAAACAAAAATTACACAATAGTGGTCTTAAATAGTAATAGGGACATTAGAAGTATATCACGATAGCCGGTATATACTGGTTATAACGACCTCTTATGATTAGAATTAATGACTTGAAAATATACTAAAAAAAATGGGTAATGGTAAAGCCAAAATGCTATCTAGTTTTCCGTTATTCTAATGATTAATTAATAATTCAATCTTTGATTGCCTACTCTACTTTATAACTATGTCACATGTGCAGAAGTTTTGAACATAACTGTCATACCTAATTTAAAAAGAGAGCAAATTAATACGGGAAAGGATTTGCCTATTTTACCATCCATGTGACATATCGTAACATTAGGGAAGTGATTATATATTCATTATCACCCTACCGTTTGTACACCAGAAGGGAAGCTGTAACTGATTACAATGGATCCATATTTGTCATATCCTGGAAGTCCTGATCCATCATATCTCACAGTCATCGTTCCGTTCTGGGGCTGATTACCAACACGCTTACCATATGACATACCACAACTGGGGCAAACTGGATTGTATTCAAATGATTGTCTTATGCATTCTGTACAGAATACATGCTTGCACTTTGGTAACGTGAATGGCTTCGTTGGAGCATCTAGACATATAGCACACAGGTCGTCAGCATCTGGGCTGTGTGGCATGGTGTGCGTTGCAGCTGTCCCTGCTTGACCTGCAGCTGATGAAGGGGGTGGCTTCCCTCCAGAAGAAAGACGATCGTTGTTAGGTTTTAAAGGATCCCTCCTTTTAGAGCCATCTGTGTTCTGCAGTTGAGGCAAGGTCTGTTGAGCAGATGGTGCAGCTGTTCCCGCTTGATTTGCAGCTGATGAATTGAGTGGTTTCCCATCAGAAAAAAGACGATCAGTGCTAGTTGTCAAAGGATGTTTCATGCCAGTGTCATAATTATGTTTGTTTTGCAGATGTGTCCCTGTGGATAAGTTTTCATTGTCAGGATAATTATCCCAGTTTTCATTTGGCGTATCCCATTCAGGTGAAATAGACACTCTACTATTATTTTTCAACTCATTTCCATGAGAGCTTGGACTCTGATGTTCTTTCTTGTGATTCTTTTGTTCATCAGCTGTCGATGATTTTTCCGGACCAGAAACTTTTATTTCTGTACCAGGCGGATTCACCTTTGTGGTTCTTCTTGGAATTGATTCCCTATTTTCCCGTCCTTGGCCAAGATATGTACGAGCCGAAGACAACTCTGGCTCCATCATTGGCTCAAATGATTTAACTTCCAACAATTTATAACAAATTATCTTCAAAAGATCGCTGCGCAAGTCAACAATGTAGACCAACTTGACCTTCGTAGATGTAGCACACAGGTTCACTACACTATCAAATATGCATGTTGTAACATACTCCCATGGCATCCCATAATTTCCTAAAGGCAAAAAAAACACATAATTAGCCCTTACAGTGCGGGGATCGGCTTTACATGTCAAAATCTGACGTCTGTAGACGTCAGATTTTAACGTTTAAAGTCGCTCCCTGTAGATCAATAACATAGGTATCCAAATGAAGCAGAAATAGCTAGCCAGCTAAACATTTTTGATGATTTCGAATTCAAAAAAACCCTTTGGTCTCCATGGTTTATACCAAAGTATTTCGGCGCTTTAAGGGTTATACATACTACCTGTATGTTACATAAACATACGTCAATTACAATTGTTATCAAACAAAGTATTTATCAAAGCTGTCAATTAGAACCAAATTAAATGACAATGACGAGGCAACAATTACCTCAAAGGAGACTAATGCATTTCACCTAAAAATTGTTTAAATGCATGATGATTCTTCTTGAAATTGTTAGACGGAGAGTGCAGTATCCAAGAAGTTATATCAACTATTCCAAATATTTGATCTATTAGATGCAAAATGAAAGCAATATGTTAAACTGTAAGTTATAACTGGACATACGAACCTGAACTAATAGCTGGAAGAGCAATGCTACGAAAGGATTTTGCATGTGCTTTCCTGAATACGTTTGCCACAGTTTTTCTAAGGTCAACTATCGCTTTCTTTTCTTTGCCTGTGTAGTCCATCCATCGAGGGCCAGTAACATGAATAACATGCTTAGCAGGAAGCTTATAACCGTTAGTGACTACAGTCTCAGCAACTTTCAAGTCTTTCTTGTTTTTATTCATATATTCGGTGGATTCTTGTTGCAGCTGGGGTCCTGCAGCTTTTGCTATTGCCAAAGCAACTCCTCCCATGTGCATCATATGTGCATTAGCGGCATTTACTATGGCATCGACTGTCATCTTGGTGATATCTGCTGTACACAGTATAATGCTCTGTTTGGACTTTGTGTGGGTGAATCCACAGAAGAAATCATCCACATCACTGGAGTAGCACTCTTGACGCTGTTTGCCACTATTATGCTTACCTATATCCTCAGCGCTATTATCATCACTCTCGTCGTCAGTAAATTCTGCAGAGTCAGCGCCGGTTGCTAACTTTATTATGTCATGTCGACTCATTTGTGATTGCTCAGATTTTTGTTCCACAGAAATACCTCCAATTTTAGTGGATGCCGATTTATTCTGCTTAGGACGTGCTCCAGAATCTATTATCTTTTGTTTGGTGTTTACTACTTCTCCAGATAAACCACGATGATGAGTTAGCGATTTAAGGTCTGTGCTGCCACGCTCGCTGCCCTTGTCGGCTACAGATAAACTACCACTGTCATCAATTATCTTTCTGTCGCTTGCCTTTGCATTTCTATAATCTGTATCAGATACACCTTCCGGGTCGGTATCGTGTTTCCCGTGACGTAATGGACCAGGCACGACTAGAGATGTAGGTACCTCTATTGGAGGTTCAAGAGGATTTGCCGATGCATCTCGCAGAAAAAGATTAAGTTTCCGCAGGCTCATTTCTGGACCTATTACTTGTAATAAGTCACCTTTGTTCTCAAATATTACACCAGACATTTCTGGCATAGATTTCCTAAGCATTTCTTTATCATAGATTCCACACAGTGTCATTTTCTTGATAACACCCACAGAAGCTATTACTTCCCGCAGCCAATGTGCAGCTTCCTTCACATCTCCATAACTGTTTGTCTTGGAAACAATTTCTATGCAAGTAGATGTGGTAATTTCAACATCGAATTTCTCATGTAAAGCGCTGAGAGCTGCGGAGTGACTTTCCTTAAAGTATTGCCAGCAATCAGTGTTTAGCGTCATTAATTCAGCTTTCTCAGCTTTCTTTTCGTTTTGGGAGTTTATCATATTAGCTTTCCTTGGAAAGGCTTTTTCGTCGATTTTTGTAGTTCTATTACTTGACTTTTTATCTGCAATAAAATGTGTATATGAAATCTTACAACTGCTTTGAAATGTCCAGCTATGGTAGATGACATTGTTGGTGAATGGTAATGAATTGAGTTTATATTGAAATCAGGCAAGTGTCATGTAATATTTGAAATAAGGTTTCAATGTCCGAAAAATGGGGCAATATGTTCACCCATTATAGTCCCTGATGTCCATCAAAATATTTAAATTTAAGGGCACGACATTAAGACAAATCAGACAAAAATTCAATTACCTACCTCTTATTTAACTACAATGCTATGAAGGTCATGTTTCACATGAAGGCAAATATATTTTTACTATGTCTGTATGTCAGTAAGATAATGCGACCATTAAGATATGACGAGAATAATTTATTTTGTTACATGACGGATGTAATTTATAATAAACGAGCTATATACACATAATCACAGCTATAAAAGCTGACATTGTTTTAATTTGGATTTACTACAAAAAATGTAGCATTGAAGTTAAAAAAAGGTTTGAGGAAGGTTCTATTGACCGTTTACATGTCAACTTTGACAAGCTGGTCATTTTTATTTATTTATTATTATATATTTTTTTGGATGCAGCGCAAATCGGTTGTGCGTTTTGGTTGTCATTATCATTAATTTGAACATCATATGTGTGCACCAAGAAAATATATCGGCCGTAGCAGGACTCAAACCCGGTACCCCAGGGCTCTGAGTCAACCACGCTACCAATGAGCTATCCTGGCACTATATATATTGAAGTGTACTTATTCATAATCACTATTTTAAAAATTGACGGACTACTATATTCTCATTTATCATGTTACATATAAAAAAACTGCAGATACAAAGGGTGCACTAACTAATGATCTTAACCACAACAAATCTGATATCCACTGCTTTGTTATATATCAATGAGCTTCCTAAATATACTCTTGTGCTGTTTATTCAACAAAATACGAAACTATCAATCAATCAATCAATCAATCAATCAATCAATCAATCAATCAATCAATCAATCAATCAATCAATCAATCAATTAATCAATCGATCGATCGAACTATCAATCAATCAATCAATCAATCAATCAATCAATCAATCAATTAATCAATAAATCAATCAATCAATCAATCAATCAATCAATCAAAAACGACGTCAGATTCTGACGTCTAAGGACGATTCCCGCACTGAAATAAGCCAAAACATTACAATAGAGTTTTAATCTAATTGCTTCAGACAAGTACCACTGATTTTCCTTGGCATTGGCAATGGGAAGAGTTTTGTGCATGTGACGCAGGACGTTTGGGAGATGTGTTTTCGAAAACTCAATCGAGGCCTACTAGTCCCAGAGCTAGGGGGGGGGGGGGGGTTATTCGTGTTGAAAGGTCCATACGATCTAAGAGTTTCCACCTATAGTGACATTTTCTCAGGAATCCGAATCTGCGTCAAAATCGCAAACCGCAATTTGAAATATTGCGTATGAAGTGATTGTTTGCTAAAATTGCGGTGATTTTTTTTTTATATCTATTGATTTCTATTGATATCAAATATATTGGTATAGCTCAACATTTGACTACTCATTCGGCAAAACTGAGCCCAAAGAAAAGCGCGCAAATTTTACGTGTAAACAAAAAAGCATGTAATATGTTTACATAACTCACTATTTTTTATTCCAAATGGGTTTATTTTAAGTCAACAAGAGTTCTGGAACATGTTTGAATCAAAACTAAATATCTATTATACACAATAATTAGTTGAGAAAAAAGTATTTTGACTATTTACTGAAAAAGTATGAAGGCCAAATTAAGGGTTAAAATACCAACTTAAAGCTTTCTTGTGCATTTGTCAATGATGAGATACAAAATATTTTACATCCATGTGATGGCCTGTGCCAGTAGCTTTCTATTGATATCAAAATATTGATATAGCTTAAAATTTGACTACTCAGTGGGCAAAAATGTGATCTATGGTCAATTTTCCCGAGCCTGAAGAAAAGCGAGCTAATTTTACGTCTAACGAAAAAAGCGAGTAATATGTTCACATAACATTATTTTTATTCCAAATGGGTTAATTTTAAGTCAACAATAGTTCTAGAACATGTTTGAATCAAAACTAAACTTTTATACTATACAAAAATCGACTGAGAGAAAAGTATTTTGTCTATTTAGTGAAAAAGTATGAAAAATGAGTAGAATTACCTGTTAAAATACCAACTTAAAGCTATATTGTGTATTTGTCATTGATCAGACACAACATATTTTACATCCATGTGAAAGCCTGTGTGATATGTGAGGATAATAAATAATTAAAAAAATATTTAAATATATAATTACCACAATCACTTCTTACGCAATATTTCAAATTGCGGTTTGCGATTTTGACGGTACTAGTGTTTAAAGGGTTTTTACGGTACTTTTGGACAGGATGATTTTTGTAAGACGCGCAGATTCGGATTCCTGAGAAAAATTCACTTGAATCGTATGAACCTTTCAACACAAATAAAACCCCCTAGCTCTGGGACTATACTGTTCATAGCAAACCAAGGTTTTTGGCAGATGAGGATGGATTTGCGTTCTGGTCGAGAACAAACAAGCGCAGTACGTAACCACACAAAAATTAGCCGTAAACTATTCCTATTTCGGAGCTTTCCTATTTCACCTCTTCTCTGCTTAGTGGTGTTGTTTGAGTTTTGAAAAACAACAGCTATTATCTGTTTTTGGGCTGCTATAACTTTGGCACCATCCCCGATAATCCGGCAAAATCTCGCATCGTTAGTTTTCTTTATTGACACATCAAATTGTGACTCTATGAATTTCCAAAATTCACTGTCACCAAACACAGCACTCCTTGTTTTGTCAATCGTCACAGTTATTTGCGGGAACATCTGAAACAGAAAATTACCCGTATTTACATACTTGACGTCACATTAAATCAGGACCTCAGTCAATTCTGAACTAATTATATTGAATATTTCAGAAGTTAGACCATTTAACAAGTAGTGACATTCTAGAATTAGTTGAATGGGTTTATAGAGGGACGTCGGGACCAAAAACTATGGAGATCAAAACTATTTTTTTCAATTTGAAATCATCATAAATGTCCTAGTTAAATATTTTCACTTCATTTGAATGCCTATGTTATGGGTCTACGGTCATTAAAAATATTTTAATTCTTTCAGAGCGGGAACCGTCTTTATACGTCAGAATTGGACGTCTACAGACATCAGATTCTGACGTATAACGACGATCTGACGATCCCCAGGCTGAAATAGTTAAATAAAACTAGAACAAGAGCCCTTTTGACAGTGACATAAATCGGTTTAGGGTACCAATGGGATGGCTGCAGATTGTTACAATGTATAAACTGTAAACTTTTGTTAGAGCTTTACATTAAATAGTGTAATGTCAAACATGATAACAAAGACGTATGATTGTATTACCCTCATTAATTTGTAATAAACATGATAAAATAACATACCAAATTAATGTGCTCGTTTGACATCAATTCAGAAATTTCTGTTGAAAAAAAAACATTTGCCAGTATGACATATTAACATGATTAGCTAATAGTATTTAAGTACTATTACAAATAAAATAGATACAATACACAAATAACTAAGTAACTTAATACATATAGTAACTGAGTGTTATGACATTAAATATTATTAAAGATGATTTTAACCATGTTAACCCACGTAAATAGATAAAATAAATAAGTAAATAGATATAGTTCGCCAATAAATAATAAATTATCCCTAATGTCAATAGTTTACTGTCAACTTGTGATAACTTGCAACAATAGCTCACATTTCGGGTGCCTGATTGAGACACCATTTCAAGATAAATTTCCGACAGGTAAGTCTCCTACCTGATCCCTCCCCTAATATTTCAGTCAAGAAGAAAGAACGAAATTCGATAGATTCGTAGATCTGAATGTACGAGGCGCGCAGCGCCGAGTAGATTGAGATCTACGAATCTATCGTAATTGAGTTCTTTCTTCGACTTAAAATACACAAAATAAGGTACATGTGCTCCAAGAATTGATAGGTAAAATAATCAGTGTGGTTAACCTGGAAACATTAGACATGTAGTGTCATGGTAAAACCTGCATAATAATCACTGTGCCCGCCCGGGCCAGTATGAAAAATAACAGTAGATTCGTAGATCCGTGTCTACTGTTTTGACAATAGACTGACATCACCGGTGTATTTTAATTCCATTTAGGTGCCTGCAAGAATCAGTCGACAATCACATATGCATTTTTGATTGTATGAATGAATTATTAAAAGGGGTTTTAGGTCACTTTGTGCACAAATAGGCTAAACTGGGCTAGGAGAACATACTGCGGATGTTGATATGAATAAGATGGCACTGTTCTCCAGACACAGGATTCGAAATTCGGACCCTGGCGATCTGAGGCCGAGCACGCTATCTCTCTGTCGCGGAGGCTCCTCACAATATTGAATCTTCACGAGTGAGGGGAAACCACTTTTTGCTTGAGGGCCAGAGTGGGGTTTTCACCCGCGATCTCTGACTTTCCAAGCAGGACGCTTAACCACTGCACCACGGCCCCCGCCCTATTTTCTATGGTAGACATGAACAGTGGTGATAATAGATTACCTGTACCCTCCATCATGTTGTCGGCGTCTGCGTTGCTAATCGTCATGTGTTGCCCGTCTCCTTGGTCTCTGTCTGGAGGTCTCTCACTAAAACATAATATAGTTTACATTTTAAATCAAAGAACGAATGCACTGCCATGATGGGTATAGGTGGAAATACGTGAGCCTAAGTGACAATTAAATTAATTGAACAACCACTAACAAACAAACAAAATCATCCATGTGAAAAATAGCATGAATCAAATGCGTATTAATTTTGCGTCAACAAATATCAATTCATCTTTATTGAAAAACTTTCATGTGATTTTAGCAAATTAACCATTTTGTATATAAATGTACATATATTCATTTTTCTGACAAAAAAAATCTCTTTCAGACAAACTTTTTTAATGCTTTGCTCAATATCGGAAAGATCAAATATCTTCAACTGCCTTGACTTAAGTCTAAATGTTGTCTTTGACTATCAACTGATCACGTCTTGACCTAGACGGGGAACCTGTCTGATACTTCTGTTCCAGACGGGGAGCTGGATGTTGTTTAAAGACTCCAGAAATTCAAAATTCAATTTATACTGTTCATACCATCTCGATACGAATTTTCAATTGTTTATATTTTCCTAACGTGACCTTAAAAACTTATAAAAAGTGGCGGGCAGACACTTTTTCGGCGTCACAAATTGATTGTACACCACTAGACAGTCAGATGAAGGCGGGCAAACATAAAACAGGTCCACAAAAAGTTGGTAAAACCGACCCAAGATTTTGTTCTAGGCTGATGTCTTTCTTGTAATATGTTATGTTTATGTTATTCCCCATTCTGTAAGTTACCATTAATTTTGCCGATTTATTCTTGTCAACATCAATTCCGACCACAAACTTTTTTTTTGCCCATATTTTCAACCAACTTTTTTCTGACTTTTGTGCACGGTGACAATTTTTTTTTTTTATATGTCTTCTAGCCACCCCCCCCCCCCCCAGATATCTAATGGTGCGTCTCTTAGATCAAAGGCATTGGGACAACTTTTAAATTTCATGAAAATGATCAGCATTGATCAGTGTAGAACAGGAGGCCCAACCAGTTATTCACCAATCTCGTGCTGAAAGGGACAGAATAGACCGCCCCTGTATTAATGACATTATTATCATATAATATTGAAAATTATCATAGCACAGGTGACAGGTGCCCCAACCAGTGGCTCATTAATCGCATGCTGCATAGAATAGAATAGAGCCCCTCAAAAAATTATTAGTGATATAATGTGAGAGAAAAAAAGTTCCAGCATGTTCAATGCCCCGCGGCCCCGAATGCGGTGAGCCCTGCACAGCCAACACGGATCATTCACCTAATGCTGTTTCAAAGTTGGCCCACCGTCTTCGACGCTGGCCCAACATTGTAACAGAACTGGGTGTTTGCTGGCTGAGCCAATGGGAAATACGGTAAAAATGGTACAAAAAGCCTAATCCGGCTGCTATTGACTATTAGTGGATGTAATAAGCTAAAAATAGTTTAAAATGGTGATAAAGCTCTGAAATTTTGACACAGTATGAGATGTTATATGAGTTTAAGATGGGAGCCCACGAGGAAAAAAAATACGATTTAAATTTTCTTGTTTAATGTTTTTGTTTTTTTTAATTGATAAAAAATACCACAATCGTCTTTAATTGTAAAATATAACTTTTGTTTTTCTATTTCGAATTATCGGGCTTATAAAGAGGAAGCCAACTTATCGCGTTCCGAAATAAAAATTAAAATGATATTAATTAAAATTTTAAAATTGTCCACCCCCCCCTTTTTCATTTAGAATTACAGCTGTGTCCCTTCCCTTGCAAATTCTAGATGTGGACCTGTGTAAACTTTTTTCTTAATTTTAATTAACACAATGGGCGCAAACACGATAATATCAGCAAAAATGAATGTAATACAATTCATAGAATTGTGCTGTAGTGACAAAATTGACATCGATTGATAGTTTAACCATATTATTTGGTTAATTTGAAGCCTACATTCATTCTGTTTACATTAACAGATTAGAATAAATAAATATATGTATGTGTTTTCTATGTCAAAAAATGTTTGGGGCCGAATTAGAGCCATGTTGACAGTTCTCTTTATTCAGTCAAAATCAGCCTTCGCATCCTTGACCGTCCTGAAACCGCCTTTGCTTTTCAATCTGGCACAGAGAAAACCGTTTGTAGTAATATTGCTA